>CAUYQG010083698.1:0-125128 GCA_963574415.1 Tarsius wallacei
TACTATGCAGCCATAAAAAAGAGCAAAATCATGCATTTCGCAGCAGCGTGGATGGAACTGGAATCTATAATACTGAGTGACCTCTCACAGAAACATAGATTGGAGTATCACATATTCACACTCATATAGTGAACCTTGAACATCCAACATAATACTATAAGAAAATGACTGACAGTGGTGGGAAATTACGGGGAGGGGAGGGGAGGGGGGATGGGATTAATGATTCTCAATATCTGTCTGGGGATGGGGAGACACCTCTTATCACCAAGGGTGTCTGAACGAAGCATATTTGTATACCTGAACCTTAACTGTACCCCACAATATGATAATAAAAAATACTGATTAATAAAAAAAAAAGTTCACTAATTCACTTGACTATTCTTGGTCCATAGGCTCCTCCTGGGGCATAAGAGATTATGTGCCTGGCCATGATCCAGGTGCCCTGTTCACCATCCAATGACATACCATGCTGGGGCACAAACCCGTAACCAGGTCTATAGGGCCGTTGGCAAAACTAAAAGACCCCTTATACAATTACCATGAAATGACACCACTGTCACTACTGTGCATTCCATCCCAGACTCTGCCTTCTGCCAACCAAATCACTACCCCTGGCACACCTCAATAATCCTTGAGTTCATCTTGAATTCTCCTAAAATTAGGCCTTCAACCCCCTGGTCTTGTTCCTATGTTAATGATTATAAATGGTTTGATTAACATTACTATGTCCCAACTGGTCTCAGAATTCTGGCTTTGCTTAAAGCCTAAACCCCCTTACTATGAAGGCCTAGGAATTGAAATCCCAGTCATCAGAGATGCAGACAAAACTAAATGCTCTCTGGAAATAATGCACATTACTCGTGTGATGTAACCAGCACAACTTTCTGCCTTATGACTTCAGGTTTCGATTTAACTGCCTCTCCATTCTAATGTTTGTAACCTATCTCTTACCTTGGCCATGGCCAAATCGATGGTCTATAAAACTCCTAATACCTAGTTTGCTAGTTCTACAGGTCTTACAAAGTGTGCTGTCATTAAAAGGTCAGTCAACCAGCCTACCTTATATATTACTGTTCATGAGCTGCCTCAAGCATACACTTATAGTGGCCTGGATCGAGCTCTCTTACTTAATCCACCTGGTTTTCCAATTGCTCATAAAAGATGTGCCACTCCTTTTCTATCACACACCATAGTCAGAATAAACTTAGCTGGAAAAGCTGCAATTGGAAAAGCTGCTCTGTTTCATGGAGAACTAGGTAAAACTAATTTTATGAAATATATCAGTAGTGATCTAGAACAAATTCAGTCTGCTGTAGACCAACTCCATGACCAGGTAGACTCTCTAGCTGAAGTGGTCCTCCAAAACTGTAGAGGACTAGACTTACTGTTCCTATTCCAAGGGAGACTTTGTGCAGCTCTTAGAGAAAATTGTTGCTTCTATGCCAACAAATCAGAAGTCTATTTTCTTTGGGAGATTATTGCACATCAGGTCTCATTTTTAATGTGGTGGAGGCAATAGCTTCTACTTGTCCTGCACACCTAAAATTGAGACACTGAGCACCTTTGAAAACATTTAGAAACTACAACAATTTAAAGTTTTTCTCCTACTATCTACAAATTTTCACTATCTCTCTAACATTATCTAGAATGTGATTTCAAGCATGTTGATAGAACTTCAATATTTCTTGAACAGAGGTTATCTTCTGTGAGTGGTTATTATAATGAGCCTACATGAGACAGGCATGAGATACGTATCTGAATTCCAATGCTTGAATCTGGAAAGAAAAATATCACTCACTTAAAATTAACTTTAATTCTTTTTAACTTCAAAATAGCATATATAATTTTATCTCCTAACTTCTCAATATTACCTCAGTACATGCAATAATATTGCCAATAGTTATTATTTTGGAATGGTAATATATTGTGTAATTCTACATTTCTTAGTTAACAGTTTATGATTGACAGTTTAGTATTTCGTATATAAATACAGTTTAGTATTTAGTATATAAGTTTAATATTGCTTAATTTTAAATAATTTTAAAGCACAATAAAGTCATCAAAAACAATAAAGAAAGTTCAAAATTTAAAAAAGCTGAATGTTCTTGCATCCCACCATGTTTTGACAACATAGTGACCTTCAGAACATAATGAGATCTGTAATAATATTTTCATCATGACAGCAGATCTGTTCAATCTATAGGATCCTGGCCTAGCAAACTGGTTCCCAGGGAACTCTTGGCATGAAGAAAAATGCATTTGGCTCAGTTGTAAAATATCAAAAAGAATTAATATGTTTGAGTGTTCAGGTAACCAGGCAATTTTTCTGAGGGATATGTAGCAGCCTTTGTAGACAGTAAACAGTTTTCATCTCACTTTCCCACTAATTTGGGCCACTGTGCTGTACCCATATGGCACAGATGCTATGAGATACAGCACAGATAGAGTTAACATCAACCTCAGACTGGATGTTGGAGATGGTGAAGTGGTGATCAACTGCAGAACTGAAGCCTGGGAAATGATCATGGCTTTCATTACTCTTAACATATGTCAGGTATCAATGGGTCTTTTCTGACTGCTGCTAGTTCTGTGCAATGGTGTCAGTTCTGTGCCCAGTGCTCAGAGTGCAGATGAACTTGGACAATGCTCTCAGGGAGACAGATGCAGAGGGTGACTGAGTTAGCTCAGGATGAGAGAAGGACCCTGAAAACACAGACAACCATTAAGTCCTGGAGTAAGGACAAGAGGGAAGGGCATTTCTGGAATGTGGTGAAGAGGTGGTGTCAGGGAGCTGAGGGAACAGGATGCTGAGGGCCATTCTGGCCATTGTTGTGAAGAAATAAAGTGGAAACAAGGACCAGGACCATAGTCCAGACACCCCAGAGCTCTATGAGGCAGACAGGCTGCAGGTATCTCTTATCTCCCCTCTTGTCTCAGAGAAGAGGAGTCATTATGCAAATGTCCTTCTCTTTTCTGCCTCATCACCTCTTTCTGTGCTTGAGTATAGCCCCCATAGCTGAGTATCATTTCTGAGGTAGGAGTAGGGGGTGGTGGACCTGGACTGGGGCTGGCTTGAGATCTCCAGGGGCCTAGATACCTCCCAGCTGCTAACAACCAGGAAGTTCTCAGTCAGACAGACCAGGGTTAGGGGTTTGCTTTTCCAGCTAAGTGCCCCACAAAGCCCTAAGTGGCAGACCCTCAGCACTCCTTGCTGCCCAGACCCAGGTCATTTGTGTCTGGGACTAGATGCCAGGTGGCCCTGACAGATTTCCTGCCTCCATCAGAGACTTGACTGCCTGATCCCTCCCCAAGGAAGCCTCCTACCTCATCTCAGTCTTTAGTTTTATATTTGGGTCTCCTCAATAGGAACAGGACACACAATTCTTCCAGCTTCATAAGTTGTCCTCAGGGGACACATTCAAACCCTACATGAAATTAAAAGTATGTTAGGGGATAAGATGATAGTTCAACTATGAAACAACCTCTCAGTCACCCCATGAGGTCAGGGTTTCTATTTTCCATCTGAATTCTTAATAGGTAGATACAGTACGACTAAGTGGTGAAGCTTGGGAGAATAAATCAGCATGCTTATGTGGTTCAGTGAGTTCATTGGAAAATAAGAAGAAACCCAGAAAGTATGAGAAACCAGTATTTGTTGACATTAAAACAAAACAAAACCAAAACAAAACATTTGGTAGATTTTAGGGACTAATAGATAAGATGCTCAGAAAAGGAAGAGGCTGTACATGTTAATAGTATTAAAAAAAGAAAAATATCACCAACTCTTCTGATTTTAAAAAATCCTGGTAATTGATAAGGAGGTTACAAGTAGAGTTATAAAAGAGATAGTCAAAAATTTTGGGGGAAAGTCACTAATCACTTATGGAGAAGAGAAGAAGAGGATGTTTCATACTTTAAAAGACATGGGAGAAGAAGTCAGTGCAGAGTCTGGATAGAAGTCTGAAGGAATGGAACATCTAAATGAATTTTGTAGTATTTTTTCTTTAGTTGAAGGTGTTCAGTTATGTGTATTGATTTTGTCTGATCTTTTTCAGGCCTTGAAACCATCCTCTGGTATGCTCCATGCACAAAGTATTAGTTGAACCATTAGTCCAAAAATAGTTTTCTCTGCCACAGACCTTTTTTATCTTCAAATGTTTTCCCTTATTATATGATACAGTTTCTATGAATGTAATGATATCAAAATATGCCGCTGGATCTTGGGGACAGAGCTTGTTTGAAATGGAAAATATCAGGCTCATATCAAAACCACTGAATACATCCTGCATTTACAAAGTCACCAGATATTTCAAATAAAAACTCAATTTTCAGAAGCACTAGTGCAGGTTGTGACCTGGTGGGATTGGTTGTGAATTGATTCTTATGACTCATTCTATTCTACATTCAACAAATTTGCACAGCAGAGTAGCTTTGTGTTTCTCCATTTTGTGCTTTAAATGGAAAGAATAATGTAACAGTGCAGAGGTCTCTTGATGACATCACAAGATCACAAAAATGATCAGTGTTGTTTTAGTATAAGATCAACTACTTATTTTAATTATTTCTACTAAAAAGTCTAACTATCCACCAGGATTTCCATTGGTACCAACAAAAATAGTATTAAACGTTATTGATACATATAGAAATTTTTTAACAACAGTGGCAATTGCTTGCATCAATCTCATATTCTGATGACCATGTACACAAGGAACAGTATGAAGAGACATATAATCATATTTATGGAAAAACTGAGGAACAAGAAGAAATAAGTGTATGAAAATAAAAAAAATAGGTTTAATGATTGTTTGGTGTATTTATCTCCTTGAACTGCCACAAAAATGCCCATGAACAGATGGCTTAAAATGACAGAAATTAATTGTCTATCAGTTCTGGGAAGTAGATGTCCAAAATCAACAGGGCAAGGTCATGTTTTCTCTTACTCCTGTAGGGAAATTCTCTCCTGACTCTTCCTGGCTGCTGGTGGTTTGCTGGAGATCTTTGGTGTTTCTTGTTTTACAACTGAAAGTCTTCATTTTATTTTTCCATTTTAACATAGAGTTCCCTTCATGTCTCCCTAACTTTGCAGGGCTGTCTTCTGACAAAGATACTAGGCATAATGAATTAAGAGTCCACCGTGCTCCAGAATGGCCTGGGCTTAACTTTTATATCTGCAAGGATATATTTAAATAAGTTCATTTTATGAAAACTGGAGGTTAAAAATTTTACATATACTCTTTGAAGGAAAATTTAGCACATACTATTTGGAAAAAACTCTCCTGCACATACATAAAAATCTATGACTTTTAATATTGAAAAAAATTTTTGTAATGCAATTTTGTTAAAATCCAGTAAAAAATACAAATAGAGAATGTATTCCCTTTGTTCTTGTGGGTAAAGTATATAATTGAAGATTATTTCTACTCAAGGAAATAGAATTTGACTGAGACCTTTGATCTTCTTTCTTGAATTACAGTCTATTTATGCTTTCCTTGAACAATTCCTTCTAAGTTATTCATAAATTTTCTCAATTTTTAGAGTGAAGGTTTCAAGGAGCATGTCTTGTTTGTATCATAAGTCATTCTTCTGGGACTTGGGTAGATGCCTGCTGCATCTAGTACAGAGAGGGACTGCTGGTTACAGCTCTGGTACTGGAGCCATAGGTGACAGTGTCTGTCCCCCTGTAGAAACAGTAAAGGAGGCTTCTGAGTTCCACAGCAAAAGCACTGAACTCTCAAACAAAAACCTGACAGGAATGGAGAAGGAAACAGTGGAATGCCTCCAAAAGCTAGCCTCTGTAATCTCCTGAATGCAGGAAAAGAAAATTTTACCAAGAAACATCTCCAGAGCCTTCAAGAACCTGAGTGCTCAGGCCAGAGAGAACCTCATTGTATGAAGGTTGGGCTGGTGGAGTGAAACACATAAAATTAGCAGACAGCCATGGGGTTAAAAGCCATGGAAAATCCTGAGTCCCATAACACTGCAGGTGTAAGTTAATGGTTAACAAGTCTATGGTATCAAAGTTCTGTTGCTAAGCTTGTTTTCCTCCTTCCATGATTGTTCTCACATAGACACTTCAAGAAAGCGGTCACTAATACCTGATTATCTTTATGTTCTGATCCTCAGAGAAAGCTGTTTGTGAGATTAATGAACTTATTTTCCCTTAGGCAATGAGTCTTAGGTCCTGTAGACCTCTCAGGTTGTGTCCAGAAGTTTCACCTTCCCCATAGCTCTCTGTAAAGCTGTAGACAAATGCTACAAATGGTAATCAGCCATGACATCTGCCTGGTAATAGGGTGTCTGTAGGGTAATAGGGTGTCTAATCTACCACATAGATTAGGCATTGTAGATGGCTGAGTCACAAGACTTGTAACTTCCCAATTGCTATGTAAAACTTCTTTTGAGGTACTTCTCAGAATTTTCATTTTAGTGGCTCAACTGGCCCCACCCAGATCTGCTGCCCATGCCATGGAGTTGACTTAATATATCCCAACTCCTGTGACTTTTCCAAGCATAAAGATGGTCTGTAAACACTTGTAATTTTATTCCCCATCAGCAGCATCCATTCCATAGACTTCTGCTTGTCTGTTATCTTTAAAAACCCAATCTTAGAAAATCTTGAAGAAGTGGATTTGAGAAATATCTCCCATCTCCTGCTTGACAGCCATGCAAGAATTAAAATTCTATTTTTGCTGTAATGCCTGCTGCCTTGGTGAACTTTCTCTTTCTGTGTAGCTGGCATAATCTGGGAGTTGCTGGTACAAAGACACATGCCTAGAATTGCTTGTTTCCAGTGCAGGAGATGATTCCCAACTACCACATAGATTAGGCATTATAGATGGCTGAGTCAGCAAAAACTGGATTAGATTCATGATTCCAAATGTCAGAATAGGCACAGGGTGAGAGAGGTGGACATATGGACATCTACACATGCAGAGTCCCTAGTTCTCTAACTCCAGCCTTTTTGCCCAGCTGTAGCCATCTGTAGTGTAAATAACAAGGGGAAGGAGCAAGTCCAGGCCCTCCTAGAAACCCCCACACTGCTCTTATCCTGAGGACTCTCAGTTGAACAGAGCTCTCAGAGTTCCTCTTATCCCCCTCCAGCAGCCTGGAGTGAGGAAGGAACACTTCTGCTTCCCCCTACCAGGCTGCCAAGCCCCACACCCTGGGCCCTAGCTCTGAGCCCTGCCTAGATAGCTGATCCTGAGAGGGGATGTACAGAGCAGGGCTGTTCTGTAACTACCCAGGAACCTGTTAGGACACAGCTTCTGGTCCCAGTGAACAGAAGGCAGAGGACTCTAGCTCAGGTCAAGGTGAGGGATCCCTGCTGGGACACACAGGACAGACTCAGGGACAGAACACATCTCTCCCTGCTGCCTGAGGCCCAGACACACCCATATATCTCATATTCTTCACAGCCCACTGTGTTTTTCCTCTGAAGGATGTAGCTGGCCAGTGTCCATGCCCCAATGGACCTTAGTTTTAGGCCTCCACATAACCTCCTCCCCTGGACTCACCTGATCAACTCACCATACATTTAATAGGGCAGTGCTGGCAGCTTGGCCTCCCTTAGAATTCTCCCCTGGGGGCAGTACATCAGGAAGCCCAGCAGGAAAAAAGTAGCACCTCCCTCCAGGACACCTGCAGCTGTTTTTTCTTTCTTCTTTTAGGCAGACATGTGTCCCAGGCTTCCAGGACCAGGTCTCATGCCCAATCTCTCTCTCTCTCTGATGCCCATATTCTCTCAGCACCTCACTAAGACATATTGTCTTATCCATTTATTTGGCTCATGACAACCCAAAGCTCCGCCTTACCTGAGAGCCAAACTTGTGAAGAATGAGCAGATAAAGTTCCGGGCCCTGTATCACTGTACTTGGGACATGTCTTGTAAACCAGGACAGCAGCAGTGTAAGCATTTTCCATGTCTCCTGGCATCCCAGCTGATTGCTATCATCAAAACAGTTTATTTTGCTGGAATCTGAACCCTTCTTGCATAATGCTTTCTTGGCTGAAATTTTTCCTGAAGTCTTCTCTCCTGAAGCTAGCAGGCCTGAAGCAATCTTGCCTGAGGCCACCTTACCTGAAGCCATCTTGCCTGAAGCTATGTCTGCAGAAGCCACCTCACTAGTAGCTCTCTCTCCATCACAACCTACTGAACTCTTCTCCAAGAGAAGAGTTATTTCTTTTCCAAAATTAGAGAGGCAATTTTTGATGAACTGTACAAAAGATATCTGTAACAAAAGTGACAAAAATGGGGTACTATTTTTTCAGTTGGCATAGTTATAAATCATATTTCATATATGAATCTTAGAGCTAACAGAATCATGACATTCATAATTTTGTGAAAATTCAGAGTTGCTATGCAAATACATGAACAGTTTTTGTAAGAAACAACCATAATACTTTCAAGAGTGTTTGAAGCATAAATATTGAAATACTTGTTAGACTAAAGTTATAATTTTTAGCCCAGTTTAATAGCTAATTTTTATGTTTATAGTCACATCTTAAAAAATAGTATAATTTTCATATGACCCACATAGAATGCTTGAGATGAACATATGTATTCTCTAATTAAAATGTATAAAGCACCCAATAGGCAAAAACTTGTGAAATTCACTTCTTAAATGAAGTATCTTAAACTTGGGAAGCAGAGAATCTCTGTGGGTTTTTTGTGAAGGAAGGAGGTAGCTGCAAAGGAAATGTCTGCTTCCTTAATTGCAGTAAAGCCCCAAGTATTGGTGAGAGCCTGGCCTCAGGAAGTCTCTCTGGATGAGCTTGACAAAATGCTGTGATCATACTATGGATACTGTAGCTCTGGTAGAAGACTGTGGAGTCTTTCACTAAACTCATTCAAGTAGTAGAGATGAAGAATGACAAGCATTTCTGGAGATACCAATTGTGGGTACAATTGACAAAGAAAGGCAATCTGTGCAGTGCCATTGATGTTCATGTGACTCCAACCACCTGTGAAGTGTTGGTTATGACAAGGGAGATAGGCATGACCATCATTGCCATTGTTAAGTTGAGGATACTGTGGCTTGAAATCTTCGCTCAAGGTTCCACATCCCTCAAAGGGAGACTGAAAGTTAAATTTGGTTTCTCAGGATCCAAAGACCAGGTTCATATCTGTCATATTACTCTACTTTCTTATCTCAACATGGATTAGAAAATCAAGTGTGCTAACACTTAAATGGAAAAGGAGAAGTTACACACTTCTCCCCATTTCCCACTTAACAACCTTCCTTTTCCCATTACCAACCACCCCTCCCAGAATAGGATAAATGGCTCTGCCATTCTAGGAAAGGGTAATCGATGTGTGCACCTTAAAAAATGATTCCTCGGAGTTAACATCAAAATTTCTTGTTGAAATTTGGGATTCTGCTCCTTGGGGCATAAAAATGAGAGATTTTATTACCTGTTTTGTGGTTCATTGTCTACTTCAGGGTTGCAGGAAGTAGTTGGACCAAGATTGGTTGGGGCAAAACTGACTGCCAAGTGGTATGCTGTCATGTGATTTGATAAACAATTCTGTTTGATGGTGAACAAAACAGATGTCTCAACAGAATAATATTGACTGTGGGAAGTTTTTAAAAGACTACATACTGAAATGTGCCCTTAAAGCAGTTTTATGTAGCAAGTCGCAAATACATAGAATGCAAACAACAGAGTACCTTTTATGTATACCATATACACAATGCAATAAATATACACAACAATGGAGAAATATGTCTTAAAATATTTCCCTGAAACCACTGCAATGTGTTTTAACCTAGAAAAATATTATTATTATCAAATAGAATATTAGAAAACCCTGTAACATTTTAGAATGTGTTCAACAAAAATAGCTTATTGAACAAATTAAACAATTTATTTTAAAGGACTCCCTTCATTTTTAATGTAGCAATACATGAATGCAGTCTCTTATCAAAGTGAAATCATACCAATAGATTAGTCCTCCATTATTTTTCTTAGACTAATGGGTTTCATTGCCTATCAATGTCATGTGTTCATAATGTATACAATGGTCAAAGATTCCATATTAATAAAATAAAGAGAAAAATAGAATTCAATGAGAGTACTAAGGCATATATCTATTTTTAAACTGGCCTCCATGTATGATCAAATAAAATCCTTTAGCATTGGTCATTATTTCAGTAAATAGCATTGTAAAACATAGGCTAATTTAGGTTGGAAATAAAATGGCTACATTTTTTAGATAGGACCTGAATAATTATTGCATCATGATCTCTGCATTACAGTTGTTTTCTCCTCCTTGTCCCCTTTGTCAATAATACTGAGCCATTTATTATGGGGAGTTGATGGTAATACATTCCCTCAAGATATTACATAGGAAATCCTTATGCAGATTAAAAAGCATATGCTTATTGTAAATATATACTGAATAAAAACATTTCATTGAAAAATTCACTTTAGTTTCTTGGTTCTTCATAGTTTCCCAAACTGTGACCTACACAGAGCTTGACTCCAAGTCTTACTAAATTGCACACTTGGAAGCAAGTACTTGGATTTTCTCCAACTCCAACTAGAAGCATAAAAGGAGAGACTGGGCAGTGGTGAGAATGAACATAAAATCTTCTCCTATGGTCTGAAACTTCTTTATGTACATTTTAGCAAAATAGTACAAACTGACAGTCTAGTGATATATCATGTGAAGCCTATTTTTTCCTTGAAAGTAAACAAAAGTACATCTTTTGTTTGTTTATTTAGACACAGTGCTTTTAATTTCAAGAAGACTGTGGAAACAAAAGAACTAAATGCTCTTGTGCACACATGCTGAAGGAGGACTGGGCCAACTGACTTGGGCTGTATGTGGCTTCTTGGGAGAAAGCTCTCACAATAACTTCATCCATCATTTATTTTAACTGTATACAACTTCAACCCTTTGAATTTCATAAGTTGCTTGATATGTACCCAGATCCACAGTGCGTAACTTTGCTATGCCTTATAACCCCTGGGTTAGAACATGTACACCCTCCACAAAAGGAAGCCTAATCCCAATTTAGACAAAATTTCGGGCCTCTGAGTATCAGTGTTAGAGGCATGTAAATGTGAAATTTCTAAGTGGTGGTCTGGAAAATGTGTCACTTTCAATGACTGATGAACAAGTCCTAATATCATAGAATTTGGCTATTAAAATTTATGAAGCTTTGTGTGTGTGTGTGTGTGTGTGTGCACATGTGCAAGAATGAGGGAAAGTTTTCACATCACCTTGCTAGCTACAAAGGCATACTTTGTTTCCACTGGTGTCAATAATCTAAAATCTTAATAATAACTAGTTCAGGAATTGCCTGTAGGGCACTATCATGATTATAATCCAGTAAGTGTTCAAAGTCTCATGATTGAGCCACTAGGCATGCTCTGGATTACTAGGATAGAAGAATGCAGGACATGAATTAGCCTCAGTCCCCTTATATCCTCACTGTCTATTGTGGTCATGTTCTATATCTGCTCATGGTAGTTCACTGCTTCCTATGCAGTGGTCCCTATGTGTGTGGAAGGAGGAAGCACTCCAGCTCTGGCTGACTCAGTGTGTCTTGTGGGGCAAAGGCTTAAGAAAATCTTTGCCTGGTGTTCTTATTTGCATACCTAATGTGTATCATTATGGCCCAAGCATAACATTGGTTTACTATCAATCATTACTGAAATGTTGCTATTTATCACATGACTGAACATTAATAGGGGATAAGGGAAGGCCAAGTGTCACTGAGCTTTTAAGATGATTCTCTCTAGTTTCCTGGGCCCTGGGCTGCAGATTCCTTTGATGGGGTGGGTCATAAAGTCAGTACATGACCCAAGCAGAATATGCCAGTAGGTATTTTTTATTGGACCTCAGTTTATAGACAGCTCTATGGCAATCTTAATGTGGCCAAATCATATATTCATTTCTGGTTTAGGCCAACTCTGCAGTTATTTAACATGGAATTATCAAAGTCAAGATTGTAAAATCTGCAGATGGGTAATTCCAAGTTGTGTTGGAAAATTAAACCATTTGTGTGTATCTTATCTTACAAAGGTCGACACCAAAATTTGTTTGTTTATTTATTTATTTATTGTTTGGTTGTTTGTTTAAAAGATATGGGGTATAATTCAGGGTTAGGTACATATGTGGTTATTGTACAGGTAAAGTTTGGGCCTGTCTTTGGTCTTCACTTTGCCTGGTTTGTGATCATGTATGCTTATTGTATTGATGTTGTGTCTCCTTCCCTCCCACCTGGCAGTGTCTCACTACTGCCAATCCCTTTCTTTTTTTTTAATTTAAAAATATGTGGTACAATTCAGGGTTAGGTATACAAGTGATCATCATGCAGGTAGAGTTTGAGCCTCCCTTTGGTCCCTGCTTTGTCTGGTTTGAGGTCAGTATCCTTTTTATGTGATTGCCTCTCCCCACCTTCCCATCCCCCCCACCCTTGCAGTTTTTGTCTATTGCCAATCTCTTTCCTATAGTATTATGATAATTGTTCAGCATCTGCTTATGAATGCAAACAGCATATTGTTATAAAAGTTGTTTCATGTAACTTCTTCAGTCTTTGGGAGTGGGAAACAATGTCATAAAACCTGGGGAGGCTGTCAAGTCTGTAATTACAGATTAAAATGTCAGCAGTATTTTATTCTAACCTACTCTAAGAGTTCCTGTATACACAGATTTTAAAAAATCCTATTGCATTTTTATTTTTTTCCTTTAATTAATTAATTAAGTCTCTTCATTTCATATGAGTTCAGTAAACCAGCACCACGACTGAGGTATGTATTTGAAGAGATATCTTGGAAACTAGGAATGTTGAAGTTAGTAGAAGAGGGCTATGTGGACTTTTATGTTCAGCTTTAGACACATAAATAGCTGAGCATAAGCACTAGGTCACTTTTCTAGGCAAAACTTTTGTTTTGTTTGTTTTTTGTTTTTTTGAGTGGAGTCTTACTCTGTTGGTCCTGGTGGAGTCAGTGTCTATGATCATGATCGTCACAGCTCACAGCAGCCTCGACCTCCTGGACTCAGGTGGTTCTTCTACCTCAGCATCCCAAGTAGCTGGGACTGCAGGCACATACCACCATGCCTGGCTAATTTTTTTATTTGTTTTGTGGAGACGAGGTCTTGCTATGTTGCCTAGGCTCTTGGACTCAAGCAATCTGCCTACCTCGGCCTCCCAAAGTACTAGAATTACAGGTGTGAGCCACTGCGCCTGGCCTTGTTTGTTTTTAAGTTAAAGCATTTTGAATTTCTGCCCTATTTGGACTAATTTCTTCACTTCAACTCTAGTTTACAGAGCCACAGATACTTAGAGAGTGTTAGTTTTGTTTCATGAAAACAAAGTCATTCTTGTTTGTGCCCCTCTAAGGTCAACACACCTTGATTATGATGACAAAAGACTTTGAACCAATCATGGAGCAGCAAATCCACCAGGACGATTTTGGTGAAAGTGAGTATAGCTTTACTTAAAACATTTGTGACCTTAAGTACCTTCCCAGTTTTAATCATTTTCGTGTACACTAACAACTATTCCATAAACCCAAAGAACTGTGAAACTTAAACCCCCATTTATGAAATATATGTGAGCCCAGATCCTTCAGTCCACCCCAGATCTTTAAAGGCCTTCTTCTGGTCTTTCACTTCAGGTCTGAGGGTTGGCTTTGTCAATAACCTGAAAAACAGAAATTGATTCTTAAGGTCACCTATGGTAGTTGTTGTCCAAACCCTAGGAAAGGCTTAGGATGGGATTTCAGTGAAAGGGACTGTACAAGCTAGAATAAAGGTAATATTTCTACAGTACAGTTTTAGGGAGAAGAAAACGAGAGGTGGGATAGAAAGCTGATACTTTTTTCTGCTTATTGATCCAGATCTGCATTTTCATGGGAACAATTTGTTTTCTTGCTAAAATCTGGCTGAAGTCATTTGGGCATTGAGGCTGTGGGATTATTAAAAGGGGTGTGGAAAAGCGAGGTGCTTATTGAGTGTAATAAGAACCTCACTGTTGGGTTTGTAGTACCTACTCAAGAATTATTTCGGAATAAATTATTTTTGAATAAATAAATGAGAAGCAGTTCTCTAAATGATTTCTCAGAGTTAGTGAAACAAGAAGGAATGAAATCAGATCTCAGCAGCAGTTGAAATAACTTCTCCCCTTCCCTCTCTCTTCAATCAGGCCGAATAACTGAGAAATCATTTAGAGAACTGCTGCTCATTTATTTATTTATTCGGAATAATTTATTCCGAAATAATTCTTGAATAGGTACTATGAACCCATCAGTGTGTTTAGTGCTATGGATAGCTAAAAAATTGTTAAGTAGTTGGATTTTCCTTTAAAGAGTCTCATAAGTACAGTAATGATATGATGTGCAGGTATTAAGGTAGCATAAGGGAAGGAAAGCAGTAGTGAGGGAAGATTTCCCCAAGGAGGCTGACTTGAGCTGAATCTCAGCTGAATTGGTGTTGGGTACATGAGGGCTGAGTAGTCCAAGGAAGGTAATGAGTCCATTTCAAGGGAGGGATATTTCGTAGAAACACCATGGTTTACTCAAGGAACTGTGAGTAATTCAGTATTGCTGGATTGGCAGGACATGAGTGTAGAATGAAGTAAATTAGATGCATTTGGATTAATTTTGTGGTAAGGAATTTGGACACTAAGTTACAGTTGATCCACTATTAAAGGTTTTGATAATGAGAGGTTTAAAGCTATTTTTCTAGTAGAAAGATGGCTCTTGATGGCGTTTTGTTGTTGTTGTTTATGTGTGGAGAGGGAATAGGCTAGAGGCAGGGTGATCAGGTAGGAGGTTGCTACAGGAATCCAGGTGAGAGAAAAGGAAGGTGAATGTGGGACTAGAAGAGGGAATGAATTCAGGAAAAACTTGATTCTTAGTGAGGATGTGAATACATTTTATGGAATTATCTGAGAAACTTTTTTGGAATATATGTGCATAGTTCCCCTCCTGCCCTAGGCCAGTTTTAGAAATACCAGTTTAGAAAGTGAAATAAGTAGGCTTTGGATATGTAAGGTAAGGAAGAAAGGGTTAAGTGGGACTCCAGCTAGAACCTCAGGTGATCAGAATAAAGATGCCAGTAACTAAAAGAGGGAAGAAGGAGAGGTGCTGGTTTGTAAGGGTCAGCGGTGAGTTCTGTTTTGGATTTGTTGAAGGACCATATGGAATTGCCACATGGGGTAGGCAAATAAGGGGCTAAAGCTCAGGTGAGTCCGAGCTGTAGACTAGGAGCCATTGGTATGTAGGAAATCCTGACAATCTAGGGAAGCAGACGACCCTGCCTAGAGAGCAGATACGGTCCTGAAGAGTAAGATCCAGGATGGAACTCAGGGGCATCTAGCTTTGAGGATGGAGAATAAGCAGAACACAGCACACCTTGGGATGAGAACGTGCTCGGGGCCTGACTTTTCCCACCAGTTTTTTCATTAAAAGTCTAATGTAGTAAATCAGGGAAAAGGGAGTCCAGGTTAGGGTCTTAGGTCTTAGCAATGTGTTTATTAGTACAAAAAAAAAAAAAAGCCAGTCTGGAGTGATGAATATTTTTACTCTAACCCAGGGATCAGTAAAGTTGTTCTGTGAAGGGCTAGGTAGTAAATATTTTCAGCTCTGTGACTATATGGTCTCTGCAATTCAGTTCTATTAAAGTATGAAAGCAGATATACACAATACATAGGCATAGCTGTGTTCCAGTAAGAGTTTGTAAAAGCAGATGTTGGCTGTAGATGCAGATCCCTGCTGTAACCCCATCACTTATTGTCTGATCTCATTGGAAAATTTATCTTTGTTCTTGGCTCTTTACCTCTCCGTGGAAACTTGCAGATAGAAGCCCAGGGGTGTGCATCAGCCTAGGCATTGCTATTTGTATACACAGCAGCATGGTGTGCTTTGAGGTACTGTAGTGCTTGGATGTGAGCCGATGGGAAATGGTCATACTGACTCATTTTTTTTTTCTTAAATTTTAAAGATGTGGGGTAACAAGTTTCTTCAGAGAAAACTTGATTCTTAATGAGGATGGGAGTAAATTTTATGGAATTATCTGAGAAACTGACTCATAATTTATAGAAATTGTAAACAGCCCTGTTTCATTAGAATTAATTGCAGGGGACGTATTGAGTTCTGGGTTTGACTGATTCTTTCAAGATTACCTTTATAGTACCTCTTGAAGATCGATGCCAGATCCTACCTCCAGGAATAGAAGAACTGTGTTGTTTCAGCAACTCTACTTTTATATTTCATGTAAGAGAAGCATTATGATTTAGAAAGAACTATCTTGAAGGCAGAAGCCTTATGTTCTAATTTTGGCCTTTGCCACTAGGGGGACTCGGTCTGTAAGTCTATGTTTGGGGCTGGATTTGATGATCTGCCCTACACCACCTATAGCACAAGCTGGGAGGTTGGATACAATTAGTTGATTGAAAACTTACAGTCAGATTTTTATTCCTAGCTATTGTCTTGGGTTTTATGTTTTAGACACATTGCATAATTTCCTCATATTTCATTCTTCTTACTTGTAAAGTGAAGGTGAGATTACTGACTTATGTCATCAAGAGAACATGGCATATATTAGATGGCAGTAAAGCGCTTTCCAAAGTAAAGAAGGGCTCACAGCTTGCCAGGAGAAAGAATGAACGAATTTCAGATTCATCAAGATCACTGTGGCATATAATATGCAACATAGGTTTTTCAAATATTGCTACTGGTTAATTTATCGAGTTATCTTAGAAGGTCCAAGTAATTGTCAATGATTAACTTCATGAAGCATAACAGTGAACCTGCTTTCATTTTACTTCTTGCAGCTTATTTGTTGTCTTGCATGTTCTCAATCAATTGTTTTCTAGGCAAGTTCATCACTGTTGGATGGGGTAAGAAGGAGACACAGTTCCATGGATCAGAGGGCAGGCAAGCAGCCTTTCAGATGCAAATGGTAAGTTTGGTTTGATGGATAAAGAACCTTGACTGGAACAAGTAGAAGTTCTACCATTCACCAGGAACTCTTAGGTGTCCAGTTAAAGGTCAATAATGTGTTAGTAAAACTGTTTAGAGCCTTCAGGGAATGAGCCAGCCTAGAAAGACGCTTTTTTTTAAAAATTGCCAACTTCTTTGTGATTTATTTTTAGTGTAATAAATAGTTATAACCAATATTCATCACCCAGTTTAAAAAATAAAACATCACAGAGATGAAATACCCTGTGAAGCCCTTCAGTATCCCTCCCCTTCCTCCCCAGAGAGAGGCTGCCATCCTGCATTCACTGCTATTCACTCACATGAATAATCTCATACTTTTTCAACGTATGTGTACATTAGATAGTTTTTCTGACTTTTTATTTTGGATGAAACTTATTTTCCCTGTTTCTGAATTAGAAAATTCTAAAAACCACATAATCCTGTCTTAATGACTCAAGGCAGTACTTTTCTTTTTTTCTTTTTGAGTAGGAGTCTCACTATGTCACCCAGGCTGGAGTGCAGTGGCATGCTTATAGCTACCACAGCCCTGACCTGCTGGGCTTAGGTGATCCTCCACCTCAGCCTTCCAAGTAGGTAGAACCACAGGCTCATGCCACCACACTCGGCTAATTTTTTTTATTTATTGTAGAGACGAGGCCTCGCCAGTTTTCCCAGGCTGATCTCGAACCCCTGAGCTCGGGCAGTCCTCTCGTCTCTGCCTCCCAAAGTGTTGGGATTACAGGCATGAGCTACTGCGCCTGGCTAAGGCAGCACTTTTCAATCTTAGAGAGCCCCTGAAGGCAGAGGAATGTGAACACAAGAGGAGTGCCTGCTCTCAGGGCTCCTGGGAAGTAGCATCACTGTCTACCGTCCCATTAAGTTAACTCACATTAAATAAACTCTTACATTTTATCTTTATACAATTTGAATATTTTTTAAAATATGAATTAAAACATATCTCTCTTTGATAAAATTAATGGCACAGGAAACTATGCCATGTTTATCCTCTTGCATGCTGCTGGGTACCCCTAGGGGCAGCATATATCTCTGTTAGAGAAGTACACATTAGATTCTCATCATGATCATGTCATGTAGCTGTAAGACCTCGGCCAGTTTTTTGGTGTTTCTGTACCTCTGTATTTCTTTCTGTAAAATGGGCATAACAATGGCCCAAGGATTGAGATTTGGAGGTGATAATGTATATAAAACAACTACCACAGCACCAATACAGGATATGCACTCAAATGGTAGTTACTGCTGTTATTATAGTGGACAAATAACTTTTGAAACTTAAAACATAGTTTCTACTTCAAAACAACTATATTGTGAGTAAAATATGCAAGGTGGGTCTAATTTAACATTCTGAAAACTGCTGATCTATTAGAATCAGTAAAGGATGTTTAGAGGGCAGAAAAACCGAGTAACTATTCCCAGATACAACCTTGATTCCTTGGGGGTGATCTCTATAGTAGTCTACCTTTGGACAACTGGTTTTTATGTTCCCTCAGTTTTTAAGTGATTTTTTTTTCCAGAAGGACTAAAATCAGGTAGAGGAGAATTAACTCAACTAAATAGTTTTTGCACATTTGTATATTCTAAGCAACAAGTAAATTATGCAGTGACTAAGGCCATATATTTTGAATTTTAAAATAATACTTTACTGATACATGTTACAACATGGATGAACCTCATAAACATTATGTTAATTGAAAGAAGCCAGTCACAAAAAAATCACATATTATATGATCCCATTTATTTGAAATGCCCAGAATAGGCAAATCTGTAGAGACAGAAAGTAAATTAGTGGTTGCTTAGGGCTTGGAGGGGAGGAGGATGAGGCAAGGAAGGAGTGACTGCTAATGTGTATTGGGTTTCTTTTGGGGATGATGGAAATGTTCAAAATTTAGATTATGGTGATGGTTACACTTTGTAACTACACTTAAAAGACATTGCATTGTGTACTTCAGGTGGGTGAGTCTTAGTGAAATATAAATTATATCCCTATAAAGTTGTTAAAAATTACTACTTTAAGGGAATCTGCAGTAGTATTCAGAATAAGGCAGTTTTCTATACTTTGTTAAGCTCTGAAAACATTTTATACCTGGTACCTACTAGAGTAAGAATTGTCTAGTATTGACAAAATTAGGTTTTATTAGTGATATAAAATGATTTGGATAATAGGAAAAAAACCCTTCATTCTATTATCTAATCTACTGTTCAGTAGCCTACTCTAGGCCTACTCATGAATGTTTTCTGAAGACTTTCTGTGGTTTTGTTTTGGGGTGAAAGTTCATAACTACCCTTCAGAAAACAAAACAAAAATCCTTGGATTAGTCAGGCGCTGGTTTTCACGTGACTTTTTTTTTACATTGTATTGCTTTAGTTCTCAGCTTACTCCCTGCTTGGGTGCTCCTAGTGCCCAGTAACGCTGATACAGGAGGTTGGTTGCATTGTGTTGTTTTTCTACTTTCTTTTTTGCTTTAAATTTTTTATTTTAGAGATGTGGGGTACAATTCAGGGTTAAGTATACTAATGTTCATTTTGCAGGTACCTTTATTGATGATGTGTGCTCCTGCCTCCTGGCAGAATCTGTTTTTCTACTTTCTTTTTTTTTTTTTTTTGAGTTGGAGTCTCACTCTGTCACCCAGACTGGAGTGCAGTGGCCGCTCCCGGCCACTGCAGCCTGGACCTGCTGGGCTCCGGTGATCCTTCCGCCTCAGCCTTCCAAGTAGCTGGAACTATAGGTGTGCACTACCATGCCCGGCTAATTTTTTTTATTTATTGTAGAGATGAGGTCTCACCAAGTTGCCCAGGCGGGTCTCGAACCTGCAGGCTCAGGCAATCCACTCACCTCAGCCTCCTAAGGCATGGGATTACAGGCTGAGCCACTGAGCCCGGCTGTTTTTCTACTTTCTTAGGCAATCGGTCATTTATTTATTTAAAGCCATATATTTAGCACCTATTGTGTGCCAGGCACTGGAACAAAATCCCTAACCTCAATAAAGCATATACTCATTGGATGTTCTATTAAAATAATATTAAAATAATATTAATGTATAATATGCCCAGGGGTGAAAAATGCTCTGGAGGAAAATAAAGCAAGATAAGGAGTGCCAGATAGCAGCAGATGGGACGTCAGGGATGGCCACACTAGGAAGGTGCTATTTGATTTTGGATCTGAAGGAGATAAAGGAGTGAGCATTGTGACTATATGGAGAAGACTATTAGACAAGCAGAACATTTATTTTCTTATCATAATTACCGATACGTTCCTTAGCTCATTATATTTAATATCTATATCTGTAGTTTTTTCCTCTGTTGCTATTCTTGGAGGTCACTTTTAAAAAAAAATACCCAAAGAAGGACTTTTTAAGTTTTATTTTTTATTTTTTAAAACTGTTGTTCTGTGATATACCAAAGTAGTGTCTTCAGCTTTTTTTTTTTTTTTGAGTCAACGTCTCACACAGTCATCCATGCTGCAGTGGCATAATCATGGCTCATCACAGCCTCATTTCCTGGGCTCAGACAGTTCCCTTGCCTCAGCCTTCTAAGTAGCTGGAACTACAGGCGTGCGCTACCATGCCTGGCTAATTTCTGGGATTTTTTTTGTAGAGACGAGATCTCACTATGTTGCTCAGGCTGGTCTTGAACCCTTGGGCTCACGCTATTCTCTCACCTTAGCCTCCCACAGTGCTGGGATTATAGGCGTGAGCCACTATGCCTGGCCATAAATTTTTGTTTTTATTTTTTGATGATTTTTTGGTTTACAAGCCCTTCTAGGAGGATTTCTGAGGATCCTATGAAGCTGATTTTCAAAATAGCTTAAATTTCATATAAAAGATTTCTATGTATTGACCCGAGGCTTATTTCGTTCTGGGCCCTTTAAGGTCCCCCACTAATATTGGTGTTTCCTACTCTCTTTAGCATGAGTCAGCTTTGCCCTGGGATGACCATCGACCACAAGTTACCTGGCGTGGGGATGGGCAGTTTTTTGCTGTGAGTGTTGTTTGCCCAGAAACAGGTATGGAAATAAATTGAAGCTTACCAAAAATTGTTCTTAAATCTTACTACAGTTTCAGGAAGTTTTCTTTCTTTTGCTTTTATTGGGGTATTCATGATACATATGAGATAAAGATGTGCTGCTTTAGATGTTAAATGAGTTTAGAATTCAGATTTAGAAGATTCCTTTGAGACTATGTGGTCCAGCCTCCCACCTGGTGAGACATATTTTTAACAAATTAATCTAATTGGCTTTGTAAAACCATGCAGTTTTTATAAGGAAGATGTTTGGAAAGTTCTAACTTGACATTTTCATAATGTTTTAAGTATATGTTGTTTTACTTCATCTATTGCACAGGGGCTCGGAAGGTCAGAGTTTGGAACCGAGAGTTTGCTTTGCAATCAACCAGTGAGCCTGTGGCAGGACTGGGACCAGCCCTGGCTTGGAAGTGAGTGGGAGAAGATACTTTGGTACTTCTTCCTCAAAGAAATTCGTGGAAACAGAGTAGAGGTGGTGGTACTCACCAAATGTAGATGTTTACAAAACAGAAAAGACTGTTATACACATTTGGCTGTAAGCCTCTTTCTTTCCTTCTGTTCTCTAAAGTCTGAATTTAATTCAAATAGTAGATTCTCGGCTTCTTTGCAGATCTCATCATTCCAAGGCCCTATACATTTTGCATTCCTAATTTTTAAAAGGTTCTGGTTATAGGCAGAGCCTATATGAAGTCATTGTCTAAAGCAGAAAATGGTGCTTGTAAGGAAAGTCCCAGTTTGCAAGTCTCAGTAAGTCAAATGGAGCTTTTGTGAAAACTAGGGAAAGAGCTTCCTTCCTCTGCATAAATACCCACAGTAAAGGATTTACTTGCCATGGAACATGCTTACTGGATTCAGGCCCCCTCCTTTCGTTCACCTCCTTGGCCCAATATGCTTATGCAGGTCATGGCTTGTCTGTCTTATGTGGCTACACTAGTTTTAAATAGAAGTATCCTTTCTGTCTCAGCATCAGTTACACACAAAACCAGTAGGTCTCCAGATTTCAGACATCTTGTTTTCTACCAGTATTTAAATGGTATTGAATTAGAGAGCAAGAAAAGACTGTATTTTAATTAAAATTCCTGAGAAAAATATGATTATGATGAGGCAATTAAGATGTTTTGCCAGGCACAGTGGCTCACACCTGTAATCCCAGCACTTTGGGAGGTGGAGACGAGAGGATTGCCTGAGCCCAAGGGTTCCAGACCAGCCTGAGCAACATAGTGAGACTTTGTCTCTACAATAAATAAAAAAATTAGCCGGGCATGGTGGCACATGACTGTAGTTCCAGCTACTCAGGAGGCTGAAGCAGTAGGATCGCCTAAGCCCAGCAGGTCGAGGCTGCGGTAGCTGTGAGCGTGCCACCGCACTACAGCCTGGATGGCAGTGAGACTCTGATTAAAAAAAAAAAAAAAAAGTTTTCAGTAGACCAAAAAAATCTTAAAAGAGATCTGCTGGAGTATAGAATATTTGCTGAAGTCATCTAATTGAAGGAGAAATAGGCTATGATTTTTAGAACATACTTGGAATAGTTCAATTTATTGGTTTTAAAAAGTCATCCAAGTGCACTGTAGATCTCTAAGTCTCTGTGGGCAAATAGAGCCTTCATGAAAATTAGGAAAAGGCACTCTTCTGTATGGTGCCTTTCCACACTAGAGTGATTTGATTGCCAAGAGACAAGGGACACATGGAACTTTAAACATCCTTGGATAAAGATACTAATTCATTTCATTTATTTTTGCTGAAAAAAAAAATCTCTTTTCCAAATTTCGTATTGTTCTTAAGCCAGTTGGATGAGCTTTTGGAGTTCTAACACTGGGTTTGTTTTAAGACCCTCAGGCAGTTTGATTGCATCTACACAAGATAAACCCAACCAGCAAGATGTTGTGTTTTTTGAGAAAAATGGACTTCTTCATGGATACTTTACACTTCCCTTCCTCAAAGATGAGGTTAAGGTAGGTGCCGTTAAACTTAGAGGACTTTCTACAGCTATGGATGGGGTTTATATTTGATAAAGATGTGTAAATAGACGTATCATAGTAGATAGTAATAAAAATGATGACTTCCTGTGATTTTGTTGTTTTGCAAAAGCAGAATTGTTTTTCCAAAGAGATTTTGCAAATAATACATTTCTTTCCTATCTGAGATAAAACAAAGACAAGAAATAGAAATGCTAGTTTTATTGTTTATTTCGACAACATAATTCTGGTGATAAGTATTTTCCATTTATAACATTTAAACCTTAAACAGCTCAGAACCATTAAGATCCTTGCTGAGGTAGAAAAACATCAAATGGTAATTTTTTTTTTGAGTTGGAGTCTCATTCTGGAGTGCAGTGGCACAGTCATGGCCACCCCATCATCAACCTGCTGGGCTCCGATGATTCTTCCGCCTCAGTCTTCCAAGTAGCTGGAACTACAGCCGCACGCTACCATGCCCAGCTAATTTTTTAATGTATTGTAGAGTCAAGGTCTCACCAAGTTGCCCGGGCTGGTCTCAAAACTACAGGCTCAGGCAGTCCACTTGTCTTGGCCTCCCAAAGTGCTGGGATTACAGGCTGAGCCACCAAGTCCGGCCCAAATGGTAATTTTTATGTAAAATTTTAAACATCTTAAAAGTTGAGAGTTTAATGAACTCCCACGTACCTATTAATTTCAACAGATATCAACATTTTGCAAAATTTTTTTCATCTATTTATTCCTCCCTCACCTATGCATACACGTACAAGCACACAGTTTTATTTCCTGGCATTTTAATTCTAGAAATTGTATTTTCAATATTTATTTCTGACAGGAACATTTTTCTTTACATAGCCATCATTCTGTTATTGTATATTACCTTAGTGTTACCTGATACTCAGACCATAATCAGATTTCCCTGATTGTCTAAAAATTCACCTTGCATTTGATTAAGTTTCTTAAAGTCTGTTGTAATCTTTAAGCATAATATATATATATTTTAAGTCCTTTACATATAGTGACGTACATATTTCACAGATTTGTTTAATGCCTCTATAGATTAGTAATTTATAGGACAGGATTAGCTCAGGTAGGATTATTTGATTTGTCAGAGCTCTTCGGCTATTGTGAGAGGAAATTCATCTATTGTAAAGATTTTGAAGTAAATGCATAACTAATGGCCAATGACAGATCTTTTTTACCTTCTAGGTAAATGACTTGCTCTGGAATGCAGATTCCTCTGTGCTTGCAGTTTGGCTGGAAGACCTTCAGAGGGAAGAAAATTCTACTCTGAAAACCTATGGTAAGACAGCTGTAGTAGCTCGGCCTTATGCCCTACAAAATGAAGCTGAAAGTAGCAAGAATAAGGAATTTCCTTCATCTTTTCTACTTGGTCCCTTAGTGGAACCAGCAAAGCTCAAGTTGGTAGATGGAGATAGAGGAGTGGTTAGGTTTTGATTATTTATGGATTTCAGTCATACATCAATCAGAGTCTTCTAGAGAAACAGAACTGACAGGTGATAGATCTAGATTAGTTATTGATATTGATATTCATTCCTCAGTGTCCTCAGGGGATTAGTTCCAGGATTGACCACGAAAACAAAGATTCACATATACTCAAGTCCCACTGTTAGCCCTGCAGAACCCTTGGATATGTAAAATTGGTCCTCTGTATACTTGGGTTTTGCATTCCTTAACTATTGTATAATATGATCTGTGTTTGGTTGCAGATGTGGAATACACTGATTTAGAGGGCTGATAATATTTACTGGAAAAAAATCTGATTTCAAATGGGCCTGTGCAGCTCAAACCCATATTGTTCAAGGGTCAACTCTATATCGAGAGAGGGTAAGGGAGGGAAAGAGTAAGAGAGGTATGAATTAATTTTAAGGAATTGGTGAATGTAGGAGATGGTAAGTTTGAAATTTGAAGGGCAGATCGACAGGTTGGAAATGCAGGTAAGATTGATGAGTCTTGAGTCTGAAATCTGTAAGGCAGGCTGGTAACATAGGCAGAATTTCTAAGTTATATGGTCTTGAGGCAGAATTCCTTTGTGAGACCTCAGTTTTTGCTTTTAAAGTCTTCAGCTCATTGAATGAGACCCACTCACATTATGGAGGATAATCTGTTTTACTTAAAGTCGATTGATGGTAAATGTTAATCAATCACATCTGCAAAATAGCTTCACATTAACAGCTGAACTTAGTGTTTGACCAGGCAACTGGGCACTATAGCCTTGCCAAGTTGACACATAAAAATAACAAGTCATCTGTGTTTTCTCTTCTTGGATTGTATCACTGTAGAAAACCAAAACACTAACAAAGGAATACTGTGGAAGTGAAAAGAGATTTAGATTGGGTATAAGAATTTTTTTTCCTTTTCTTTTTGAGTTGGATTCTCACTCTGTTGCCAAGGCTGGAATGCAGTGGTATGCTCATGGCCACTGTGGCCTCGACCTGCTGGACTCAGGCAATCCCTCAGCCTCATCCTTTCAAGTAGCTAGGACTACAGTCATACACCACCACACCTGGCTAATTTTTTGATTTATTGTAGAGATGGGGTTTCATCAAGTTGCCCAGGCTGGTCTCGAACCCTTAGGCTCAGGCAGTCCTCTTGCCTTGGCCTCCCAAAGTGCTGGAATTACAGGCATGAGCCACTACGTCTGGCACGAATATTTTCTGTAGCTTTTGAAGTGTATAATTATGTGGTTTTAAATATTAAATACTATATAATTATGTTAGAAAGTAAAGATAAGAAAAAATTTTGTAATTCTACCACTCTGATTATTTAACCATTCTGGTTATTAACTATGTTAACAGTAATCACTGTTAAAACATTCTTTTAGATTTTATATGTATATCTCACTATAGCTATGATCTTATTTTTGTTAAAAGTATAGGTGTGATACTTACAGCTTTGTAATTTGCTTTGACACTGTATCTCAAGCCTATTTCCATTGTATATGTGCATCATTTTAAACTGCTTTGTATTCTTGTGCCAGTTTATTAAATCTCATGCTGTAAGATATTTAAAATTTTGTAATTTATCATTATCAGTAGCAATGCATGGTACATTTTTGTTGATAAGTCTTTTTACTTGCTTCTTTTCTTTTTTTTTTTTTTTTTTGAGTTGGAGTCTCACTCTGTCACCCAGACTGGAGTGCAGTGGCCACTACTGGCCACTGCAGCCTCAACCTGCTGGGCTCCGGCGATCCTTCCACCTCAGCCTTCCAAGTAGCTGGAACTACAGGCGCGCGCTACCACACCCGGCTAATTTTTTTGATTTATTGTAGAGGTGAGGTCTTGCCAAGTTGCCCAGGCGGGTCTCGAACTTGCGGGCTCAGGCAATCCACTCACCTTGGCCTCCCAAAGCACGGGATTACAGGCTGAGCCACCGAGCCCGGCTACTTGCTTATTTTCTAAGTAACTTCCAAACTGTAATCTTTTAGCTGAAACGTTATTAAGAAATGCATTTATTCTTTATAATAGTTTTCAACCCTGGCTGCACTTTTAGAAAAAAATTCATGATATCCAGGCTTCATGTCAGAGTTGGGTTCAGTGTGTTGGAATGGAAATTATACCTCAGTATTTAATTTTTAAAAAGCTTCCAAGTGATTTTAATATATAACCTTAGTTGAGAAGCACTGATTAACTAGTGTATCAAGAGATGACACTATGATATGTTTAGGGATAAAAATTTTGCGCAAGAACAGCAACAATGTCTGTCCTCACAGCATGCACATGTGGTCTGACTTACCAACTCACGGCTACATGGAGGTGTTGTAATAGTGTGATTAGAGACTAGATTATATTTGCTGTGATTGCTAAAAATTAGTAGCAAGGTGATTAAGAAAATGAATTCCTTATTATAACTATAATTCCTCATATTACTAAGCTATTAATTTTATATGTATCATCTGTTTAATAAAGATTGGTTTGGAATGTTAGGTCTTATTCTTTTAATAGGCACTAGAAAGGATAATTGCGTGCTAATCTTCCTTGGACAGCTGCATCATAGTTAACACCAGATAGGCTTGGACATACTTGCACGCAAAGCACCTGGAAGAAAATAAGCATCTTAAGTCTAATACAACATAGTGAGACTAGTCCAGATCTTGGATTGAGAGTTTTAATACTTTTAATCTAATTGCCAAATTATTTTCTTCCTAAGCCTTCACGGAAAAAACCACTAAAACACTGTCTTGTCCTACTAGCCTTCCAATATGAGCATAAAGTTTGAAGGTAGAGGTGAAAATAAACATGTGTATTTCTGACCTTATTGACACCTGACATTTTATCTTCATGGAAAACTATATTTTAGCAATTATTATTATATTGTTATTTTAAAGAAGAGGCTGAGCAGGAAAGGTCCTTTGAAAAAGGAAAGATTGCGCCTGTCCCCTTCTAACAAGGTGGTATGAAATCTGGTCCCCCAGCCTTTAAAGGTTTTCCTTTCATTTTCCCTTGCAGTTCAGCTCTGGACTGTTGGAAACTATCACTGGTATCTCAAGCAAAGTCTGCCCTTCAGCACCTGTGGGAAGAGCAAGATTGTGTCTCTGATGTGGGACCCAGTGACCCCATACCGGCTGCATATTCTCTGCCAGGGCTGGCATTACCTCTGCTATGATTGGCACTGGACGACTGATCGGAGCTCAGGAGATAATTCGAGTGACTTGTCAAATGTGGCAGTCATTGATGGAAGTAAGCTGCGGGGAAATTTGTCTATGAGCCTACAAGAGGTTCTGAGCCCAGGGCCTGCAGATATGGTGATGTGACTAGACCAGTGAGGGAATCTTTGTTTTGATTGCTTAGCTTATTTTTACTTATTTGTTTAGTTTTTGACTGAATGGGAATGTCCTAAGGTCAGGTGCATACTCTCCTGAAAACCATAGTTCCTCCTCTCCACCCCAGTTTCCTATACGTGGATTTGTATGGCCTTCATACATTTACTTGTCTGGCTTTTGAAGATTCTGAAAATTTTGATCCTGGGCAGAGAGGAAGATAACAGTAGTCTTGTGGGTGTTTGCTGTATCTGTTTGCCCTGACTTGAATTTACGTTGTACCACTCCTCATGTGTTGCTTTTTTTCATGATAGAAATATTAATACTTGCTAATTATATACCTCTCAATATGTTCAGTTCATATCATAGACATTTGTCTAGTTGTGAGGATTAGGTTGTATGTTTTACAATTAGGTGGAAGGTTTTGGGGGCAGGAGTGGGAGGGGCAGGATTGAGGAGTGAAGTAGTCACTTATAATTTACCTATTGCTGGTAATATACATTATAAATCTTTCTCCTAAGATTGTTATGCAAGTTTGTGTACTAATTTATGTTCTCTGTAGTACTCTATATAATACTGACTTTAAATCATATGTTCTATATAGAAAACTTAATCAGATTTGCCTTATTACCAAATCCATGTATAGGAATGTGCTTTAAGGATTTTGAAGGTGTTGATTCCCTTGATTTAGTGTGGCTTGGTTGCAGGCCCTGGTTTAAAGCAAGAGCTCTGGCCTCTTGGCCTTTTTGCCTTAGTCCCTGGCACCCAAATCTCCCAAGTTCAGAGTTGGACTATGCTAGGTCTGGAGGTAACAGTAGCCAGACATAGAACCCATGACACTTTTGCTCCCCACCAGACTGTTTTTAAGCTTATTCATGAGGAAAACACTGAAAATTATTTTTAAGAATTGCTGTATGTTTTCTACCATCATTATTACTTGAATGATTTTCAGATGTCTTATTTTACAGCTTGAATATCCATATGTCTAACCCTCCTCTTTCTTTTTCGTGTGCAGACAGGGTGTTGGTGACAGTCTTCCGACAAACTGTGGTTCCACCTCCCATGTGCACATACCACCTGCTGCTCCCACACCCTGTGAATCAAGTCACATTCTCTGAACACCCTAAAAAGAGTAACAACCTTGCTGTCCTAGATGCCAGTAACCAGATTTCTGTTTATAAATGCGGTATGTTAAAAAATTATTACCTAGATGTTCTGAATCAGCTCCTTCCTACTCCTACACAAAGGCAAATTATAGTTTGAGGTCATGTTTCTAAAAATTTTGAAGTCTTTCATTGATTTTATTATCATTATATTTAATTTGCTTGAGATTTTTTAATAAAATTCTGCTATTGTTTTTAAGTGTTTTAAAAAATTCTGTATTGTTATAAGAGCAGTTGCTTTTATCTTACTGAACTTGCAGAATTGGTTATTTAGGAATAATATTCAAGCCGGGTGCAGTGGCTCATGCCTGTAATCCCAGCACTTTGGGAGGCTGAGGCAAGAGGATTGCCTGAGCTCAGGGGTCCAAGACCAGCCTGGGAAACTTGGCGAGACCTTGTCTCTACAATAAGTCAAAAAATTAGCCCTGCGTGGTGGCATGTGACTATAGTTCCAGCTGTTTGGAAGCCTGAGGTGGAAGGATCGCCTGAGCCCAGCAGGCAGAGGCTACACAGTGACTGTGAGCATGCCACTGCACTTCAGCCTGGGCGACAGAGTGGGACTCTGACTCAAAAATGAATAACATTCAACCAATCTTGCAAATAACATAGTATATTATTACATTGTTAACATGTTTTACTATCTTGATTTTTACACATATTTTCAGTTGTTCTCATATCCCTCCTGGGAGCTGTGTCAGAGACTGTGTTTTCCAGTTTTATAGATGAGGGAACACAGTGGCAGAGGGTTTGCAATTTGTTTGAACTAGAATGGACAAGAGCCTCAACACAGGGGTTCTAGTTTTTGATCTACAGTTCCTTCTATAGTCCCATTGCTGTCAGTTCCTTGTTGCTTTCCTGATGCACTGTAGAAGCTGAAATGGGTTTTAATTTGTGAGTTCTGTGGTCATGTCATAAATTATACTGGCATATGGCAGTGGCAGCCTTGTTTTCACATATCTTTCGAATTCTCAGGAAAGGCCTAGAACATTGCTGAAAAGGATAATTAAAATTAATAAATTTATACTGAAATTCCCTACTTTTATATCAGTTTTCTGTTAGATCAACAACCTACTGTTTACATGAATCCTGTCTGGATATATCACCAGTTTCTCTGATTTTAGTTTCACTCTGTAAAATATGATTACAATCCTCCTTAAACTTTTACAAACAGTTTTTAAAAAAAAAAATTTAAGAAGTCCCCAACATATAAAAGAGTTCCATTCCAAGAGCACTTTTGTAAGGCCAATTTGTTTTAAATCCAACAAAGTTAGTCTAGGTACCCAACTAGCACAATCGACTATATAGTTTCTGTATGTATTTAATGGGCTATATTGACACCTGATGGAAAGAGATAATATATAAAAAAAAAAAAACACAGGTGTCGGCCGGGCGCGGTGGCTCATGCCTATAATCCCAGCACTTTGGGAGGCAAAGATGAGAGGATTACCTGAGCTCAGGGATTCGAGACCAGCCTGTGCAACATGGTGAAACCTCATTTCTACAATAAATAAAAAAATCAGCCAGGCATGGTGGCACATGCCTATGGTTCCAGCTACTTGGAAGGCTTAGGTAGAAGGATCACCTGAGCCCAGCAGGTTGAGGCTGTGGTGACCGTGAGCATACCACTGCAATCCAGTCTGGGTGACAGAGTGAGACTCCAACTCAAAAAAAAAAAAATGTAGGTGTGCATCATTAAACTTTGTATCTTGAAGGTTCGAATACAGGGTACTTACTGTAATACTGTGTACATTGTCAAGACAAAGAATCAGATGTGAAATAAGCTTTTGTGGTGCTTACTATATGATGCTAATGAATTTACATATCACTTTACAATGCATGGGATGTTTTGTCCTACATGCACTTAAAAAAATTGATTTATGCCATTCATGTATTTAAAGTGTACAAGTGATTTATATGTGTATATATATTCAGAGTAACACAGTTATCACCATGACCAATTTTAGGACATTTCATGAGTGAAAACCCTGTACCATTCATTTTACTTGATACTTGTAACTTCCTGTGATGATATAGAACAGGTTGAGAGCTCTGCTTTTGGAAGATAGGTCAGCATCAGTATGTGGGGTCAGTCATGGATGGGGGCCACCTAGAGGCAGAAATACCAGTTAGGAGAAGCTGTTCCAGGCAGGAGGTAGTGAGGGCTTAAGCCAGGGCAGTGATTGTAGAAATGGAAAGAAGAGAAGAATCATATAAACCAAGAGAAAAGTCATACAAACCCAGGGACTCAAAGCCCCTGAGAAGTTTAAGAGCACATTATGGAGAGTTTAGATATAAGAGAATCTGGAAAAAGGGATCTCAGAGTGGAGCTGGTCAGCATACTGATCTAAACTAAAGGGGAATTAAGAACTTGGGGCTGGCTGGGTGTTGTGGCTCACGCCTGTAACTCCAGCACTTTGGGAGGCCGAGGCAGGCAGATTGCTTGAGCCCAGGAGTCTGGGACCAGCCTGGGCAACATAGTGAAACCCTGTGCCTGTAGTCCCAGCTACTTGGGCTGGTAGAAGCATCACCTGAGCCCAGGAGGTCAAGGCTGTCGTGAGCCGTGAGCTGTGATCGTCGTGATTATGCCACTGTATTCCAACCCAGGCAACAGAGTGAGACCCTGATTAAAACAAACAAACACAAAGAAGAAAAGAAAAGAAAAGAAAAGAACTTGGGAGCAGACATTTGAGTGGGAGTGATGTAGAGACAAATTAGTTGCCAAAAGTTATTTTTTAAAAGTTTCCTGTCCTTGCCTTTGTGGAGATTATAATTCTAGTCGGGGACAGAAATAATAAGTAAATATAATCTGTCAGATGGCAAGTGATAAGGAGAAAAATTAAACAAAATAGGGCATGAGGAGAGCTTGAGAATAGGGGTTTATTGGGGGAAGGTGGCTTTTGTATTTAGGGCAATCTAGAAAGACCTCTCTGTGACAGTGACGTTTAAGCAGAGACTGGTAAGAATCACAGTGGGAGCCATGAAAGCATCTGGGGTAAGAGCATCCCAAGCAGAGTAAAAAGCAACTGCAAAGTGCCTGTAGTGTTTAGGAAATAGCTGGGAGGCTAAGGTAGCTGCAGCAGAGCACATGAGGGTGGAGTGGTATCACAGAGGTGACAGGAGACAACTCTTATAGGCCCTTGAAGGCTTTACTCTGAGTGAGAAAGGAAGCTACCAGAGGCCTGCAACAGAGGAAGGCAGTGTTCTGACTGAATTTTTTTTAAAGTCGTGCATTGGCTGCTGTGCAGTGAGTAAACTGAATCAATAATGGAAAGAGAATGTCTTTTAAGCAAATGCTTAGGACGTCACGAGATTCGAGGAAATTGAGAGGTGATTAAGGACAGTGGAGGAAATATCACTGGGGTCTTGCTGGAGTGTGGCCTTTCTGGCAAAGATCGTGACTGATGTGGTACTAAGTAAAAGCAGATATTTTAAGAAGGAGGATAAGATGTGGTTATTTTCTAGGTTGCTTTATTTGTTAGAACTCATTAATTGTCAACAAACTGTTAGAAGGAACAGTGATAGTTTACAATGATAGTGTTTGCATTTTTGTTTTCTAGGTGATGGTTCAAGTGTGGACCCTACGGTGAAACTGGGAGCTGTGAGTGGAAATGGATTTAAAGTTTCCCTTAAAACACCTTATCTGGAAAAGAGATACAAGTAGGTTCTTAATTACCTTGGACCTCTGGGAATAGAATCAGCCAGCATTTAGTCCTAAATTCAGCCATTTGTTATGATTCTGTGCCTTTTGCTGAGTGGAACAGGAGGTAGAGACAACACCCAGGCCCTGGTTTTCCAGCCTGGTTGGGGAAGCCACTGACTTGTTTTTCTTAATGCTGTATATTCTGATGGATGACTGGGGAACATGAGTGGTAAGCCAACCCAGAACCCACTCGCCAAAGAAGTCCTTGGTTCTCCCAGGGATAGTTACATGTAAAAGGTACAGAAAAAGACAAGACAGAGTTGTATTCTCTCACATAAATGAGAGTGTATAGGTTGTTAACATGGATGCCCTAATGCAGCCTATCTTTGCCTCATCCCACATTTCAGAATTTCTGGGTACTATGTTTTGGGGCTCCCAGGATGGAAATCAGAATGTATTTTCCCATTAAAGTACTTTTTTCTTTTCTTTTTTTTTTTTTGAGTCAGAGTCTCACTCTGTCACCCAGGCTGGAGGGCAATGGCATGAACATGCCTCACTGCAGCCTCAACCTCCTGGGCTCAGGCGATCCTCCTGACTCAGCCTCCTAAGTAACTGGGACTACAGGCATACACTACCACACCCAGCTAGCATTTTGAATTTTTGTTTGTTTGTTTGTAAAAATGAGATCTTGCTTTGTTTCCCAGGCTGGTCTCAAATTCCTGTGCTCAAGCAATCCTCCTGCTACCTTGGCCTCCCACAGTCCTGGGATTATAGGTGTGAACCACTGTGCCTGGCTGGAAATAGTATTATAAATGATTGGGTATAACTGAGTACCTTAGGTACGTTATAGGCATTTGCAAAATGACAAGAAGCCAAACTATAATGCTACTTCTGAGAAAATGTTTTTAAAGAGTACCACTTGTTGAGTGCTTATAGATAAGAAAACAAAGTGTGGAGGTAAGATAGCTTGCCCAAGGTCATGGTCCTGGTAACTTAGAGAATCCAAGATTTACTTTTATTCTATTTTCTAAGTCCATGTTCTTAAATTACTGAACTACTCTGCCTCCTGGGAACATTTATTTTTAAATTAATAGAAATAATTAACTGAGTACAACAAATAACAGAATTTGAGAAATAATGTTTCTTAAATATATGTAATATATTTAATAAATAGAATATAAGTATTCAACCTGTGTATGTTTGGGAGGCTGCTTGTATAATGCTTAGTAATATTTAAAGAACATTTAAATGCATGATTTCATTTCACAGACTTGAAACTACTAGAGTACAGAGATGAAAGGCAAATTAGAAAGTGTGAGAATAGAGTCTCATTTTTTTAAAATGGAGAGAAGGATAACAACACATTGAGAGATATTTATGAAGGGCATGAATACTTATTTGATCCTTGAGGAAGCGATAGGTTTGGGATTGGCAAAAATTAACTGGGAACACTAGGTCTGGTAGGAGGAGGGTATCTGTGAGAACCGGAGGTGGGAATGATCCTGCATGGACCGAAAGAAGTATAGAGCTGGAGTCTAGGGAGAGCTGGTTGACAAGGACGATCAGGCTAGTGGCAAGCTTCTTTGGTGGTAGTTGAGGATTTGCCACTTGATCTAAAAGGCAGGAAGTAACCATTATAAGTTTCTACACGAGGTGGCAAAACAGTGCCCTGGTCAGATGCTTAAGTGCTACTGAAGGAATGCATTAAAGACACAGAAACCATCTCTCAAGCCAGTTAATCATTTTGATGTGAGGTACTTAGGAGAGCACCCATTCTACTGTGATCCGCATTATCTGCTGGAGTCTTGTTTGAATACTGGTGAGTAGTGACCATAGAAAGTCCCTGGGGTTTGTTAATACAGGAACTGGAGTAGGAGCTTCTCTTGTGTAGTCAGTTTCCTGAAGTGTTCTCTTCAAATCTAAAGATTTCAGGGTAGGAGAAACTTAAAGTAAATAGAAAAACATATTTTTAAGCCAGACAATCATTAATTTTAGATTTTCTAGTATTTGGTATTACCTCAGATTTTGTCCCTCCAGATAATTAGGAGCTGACTCTATACAAGATGCTTCATTCTTCTTTCATCAGGAAAATCTCAGTGATTTTAAAGTTTTATTCATGTCTTGGATATTCTTCAATATTTAAAACAGAATTCAGTTTGAGAATTGTGAAGATCAAGAGGTAAACCCACTGAAATTCAGCCTTCTCACCTGGATTCAAGAAGATGTCTTCCTGGCCATAAGTCACAGTGAATCCAGCTCACGGTCTGTCATTCATCATTTGACTATGGTTCCTTCTGAGACAGATGGAGAACAAGGACAGCTCAATGTCAGGTATTACAGTTCTTCCCTATACTTCACTTGTTAAATAAGCAGTGGAGTTAGACTTTTGCCTTTTATGAGCATAGGCCTTTTTTGGCTTCTGGTGAGCAAGGTTGAGGAGTAGAGCTTTCTTGTTAGACACAATTAGCAAAGAGGTTAAGTCTAGTCGTGAGTCATGTCAAAATAATAGATCAAAAATATATCAAGAAGTGGTGAAAAATAGGATAGATATCAACAGATGAGGCAAAAACATTTTAAAAGATGTGTTGAACATTTTAATTCTGTATCTGTTCCCATTCCTGCAGAGTAATTGGTAGCTCTTATAATTGATTTTAATAATGATCAAGTGGAATTAGATTGGCTAATTTTCGTGGGTTAATGCAGTGGGAAGAAGTTATATATACACACACACTTACACCTACAGTTATGTGCCGTATAACATTAGGCAATTTCATCACTATGCACAAATCATAGTGCATTTACACAAACCTAGATGATATAGCCTACCATACACCTAGGCTATATGAAATGTTTCAGGCTGCAGCAGATCATATATTATATATGACAGTGGCCCCATAAGATTATAATGGAGCTGCCTTGTACAAATGTACCATTTTAATCTTTGAGACCATATTTTTACTGTGCCTTTTCTATGTATAGATATGTTTAGAGACACAAAAACCATTGTGTTACAATCACCTACAGTATTCAATACAGTAACAAACTGGACAGGTTTGTAGCTTAGGAGCAATAGGTCATTTCATATAGTCTAGGTATATAGTAGGCCATACCATCTAGGTTTGTGTAAATGCACTATGATTTTTGCACAGTGATGAAATTGCCTAATGATGCATTTATTAAATGTACCCATGTTGTTAAGCAACACTTGACTCTGTGTGTGTGTATATATATATATATACGTGTGTGTACGTGTACAGAGGGTGCCAAAAAATGTGTATACATATTAAGAAAGGAAAAAGGTATTAAAATTATAGGTGAATACAAGTCATGTCTGACTTCTGCAATTACAAGAGGTGCTCAAAGTGGATACCATCAGTGTCCAGACACTTCTGATTATGGCAAACTAAAAGTGATGCATAGATAACATCTCTTAAAATGTGTATACATTTTTTTGGTACCCGTGGTATGTATATACATATACCACTTATATGTTTTGTTTTGATGTGGTGACTTAAAATTGCTTCTTCAGGCCCCCTCTTCTATACGTACTATTTGGTACTTCACTACAATTGCCACTAGAAAGTCTCTGTTTTTCACTGTTCCATGGAACTGAGTTTTGTTTTGATTTCTGACTGCATCTTCATCATGTAACTGGTTTCATTTAATAAATGCTGTTCTCTGCAGCGCAAATCCTGTAGTGCAGTAGATAGCATTTTCTGGCCCATTCCAAGAACTCCTTGTTTCCAATGTCAAGACTTGGCAATTTAGTCATACACTGGTATTAATCCCCAGATTCATTTGTAACTAAAACCCTGCTGGTTAGATTTATATTCTGAAAGCCCTTGTTGCAAAATTAGGAACCTTTCCTTATATATACAGTACATTTTAATGCAGTCACTCACTCCTATTCATTGATTCATAGTGCTCCAAGATATTTTGAAAAAACTTTTTGTGACTATGTCTACATACAGAATATATTCCAGTATATGCAGCACTTGAAGTTAGCCAGGAGCTTACATTTTGAAAAGCACAACAATTTATGAAGTTTCTAACTCTTCAAATTTGAAATTCTTTTTTTTTTTTTTTTTATTTATTGTAGAGATGAGGTCTCGCCAAGTTGCCCAGGCGGGTCTCGAACCCGCGGGCTCAGGCATTCCGCTCACCTCAGCCTCCCAAGGCGCGGGATTACAGGCTGAGCCACCGAGCCCGGCTTGAAATTCTTTATTGTTAACTTATAGAAGGAAGAGCTAGATGCAGTCATCTCATTTGCTGTAAAGGAATTCAGAAGTCGTTTGCAGTACTTTTCTGCTGCTTGACTTTTGTTTTTTTAAAAAGACTTTAGATCATACAAAAATTAATGTCTTTGAAGAGCACAGAGTTCCTCAATTAGTTTATAGCTGTTAATAGCTCACATTTACTGTATCTTGTACTCTTAAAAGATGCTGTTCTTAGTGCTTTCCGTATGTTACAATACCCCTTTTGGTATGTGCTGTTAGCGCTGTCCTTTTACAGATGAGACAACTGAGGCACAGAGCAATTAAGTAGCATGCCCAAATTCATGCGGGTGGAGCCAGGATCTAATACCAGCCAGTCTGGCTCCAGAGTCTGTTCTCTTAACCTCTTGACAGATAATTTAGCCTCACAAAATTTGAGGCATTGGTTGAGAAAGTAATCACAATTACAATTTTTAAGTTTTTTGTAGAATGTTTAAACACTCTTTAAAGTAAATGTTTGCATCAGTGTTTTTATCACTACCTCGTCCTTTAAGAAATTCTGCTTCTCTCTGTTGATTTGGAAAAATATAATGCCAAAAACCAATTCCCCTCTTCTCATTAATGAAGACCCACAGTTTTCCATGAATGTATATGATAACAATAGAATTATTGCATGTGCTCATTTTCCTAGCCAGCTGCTTTATTTAATGCAGCTTTTATTTTAAGAAGACAGAAATGATATTGTGCCATCCATGTCTAGTGAAGGCAATTATTTGTAATGTCAATAAATTGTAATAACTTGTGGTAAGTTGTAGCCAGAATAGGAGTGCTGACTTCACCATGTAGACAAGTAGCTTATTGACTGTGGAAAATAATGTTATATAAAAGATGTAGCTTTTCTGGGCTTGGAATAATTTATCTATCTGTCCATCCAACCATCCATCTATTTTTTTTTTTGAGTTGGAGTCTCACTCTGTCGCTCAGGCCTGAGTGTAATGGCATGCTCATGGCCACTGCAGTCTCGACCTGCTGGGCCCAGGTGATCCTTCTGCCTCAGCCTTCCAGGTAGCTGGAACTACAGGCAGGTGCTACCACGCCTGGCTAATTTTTTGATTTACTGCAGAGACGAGATCTTGCCAAGTTGCCCAGGCTAATTTTTTGATTTACCATAGAGACGAGATCTCATCAAGTTGCCCAGGCTGGTCTTGAATCCCTGGACTTAGGCAATCCTCTAGTCTCAGCCTCCCAAAGTGCTGGGATTACAGGCTTCAGCCATTGCGCCTGGCCTCCATCCATTTGTATATAAGTGTGTGTGTGTGTGTGTGTGTGTACATATATACATGCATACATATATATGTATATTCACACACACGTGTGTGTGTGTGTGTGTGTGCATGTATATATTACATTGAAATAAGCATTGTGGCACCAAAGGGAAATTGTTTATTTCTTTTTCTGTTTTGCAAAATCTGAAATGTCACTACTTTTGAGGAAAATCGTATGTTCACACCACTCCCCACTCTTTTAAAATTTATTTTCATCAGTTCATCTGTGATGGTGGATGGGGTCGTAATCAGTCTGTGTTGCAATTCTAAGACCAAGTCCGTGGCTTTACAGCTGACTGACGGCCAGATACTTAAGTATCTTTGGGGTGAGTATAAAAGTGTTAGGAAAGCATGTTTATGATTTACATAGATGTTTAATTCTTGAGAACGTGGACTTGTGAGTATCTTGTCAGTGTAACTACTTTGTTAGGTCTTTTAACTATCCTGGGAATCCCTAAGCTGCAGAGTGGAATTGGCAGGTGAATTCTACTCCTGTTTTTTCTTGTAATGAACTGGAGTACCCTGATGAGTTTCCAAAATGCATTTGGAAAGTGATCCAAATTGCATGTTAAGTGTTTTAGCAAGTATTGTTGTTGGTTTTTTAAAAGAGCACATCAGCTATTTGTAAAGCAGATCTGCCAATTTTGCAGAATCACCTTCTCTGGCTGCTAAACCATGGAAGAACTCTGGTGGATTTCCTGTTCAGTTTCCTTATCCATGCACACAGATTGAATTGACCATGATTGGAGGAGAGGTAAATGAACCACTTTTTTTTTTGAGACAGGTTCTCACTCTTGCCCAAGATGGAGTACAGTAATGTGATCATAGCTCTCTGCAACCTTGAACTCCCAGCTAATTTTCTTTTTTACTTTAAAAAATGTCTTGTAGGGACGGAGTCTCGCTGTGTTGCTCTTTTTGAACTCCTGGCCTCAAGCGTTCCTCCTGCATCGGCCTCCCAAAGTGCTGGGATTACAAGTGTGAGCCACCACACCTGGCCCAGAAACTTAGCATTTAAAGTAGTTACGTAGGCATTGTCAGCATCAGGTGGAAAGAACATGGGCTTTAGAGGTGAACCTGGGTTCCCACTAAATTCCAGGGCAACACTGGGAAGTTATTTCATTTTCCTGAGCCAACTTTCATCATCTGTAAAATGGGAAAATCCGCGTCTGTCATTCAGGTTCAGGGAAAGACTAGATGAGATAATGTGTGTGATTGGCAAATGTTTATTCTTAGTTATATAGAATATTCAAAGTTAGTTTTATTAAATATATTTTGGCCAGGTATGGTGGTTCATGCTGTAATCCCAGTACTTTAGAAGCCTGGGACAGGAAATTGCTTGAGCCCAGGAGTTTGAGACCAGCCTAGGCAACATAACCTAATTTTTAAACAATTTTTTGCCTCTATAAAAACACTGGGGATAGTGGTGCACTTCTGTAGTCCCAGCTACTTGAGAGTCTGAGGCGGGAGGATCGTGCAGGAGCTTGAGGCTGCTGTGAGCCATAATTGTGCCACTGCACTCCAGCCTGGCTGACAGAGTGACACTCCAACTCAGAAAATAAAAAATAAAAATTTTGAGGAGCACAGAAATGTGATCTTGAAAATTGTATTGAGTAGATTATTATTCTGCAAATATTAGAATGCTTATAATTGTGGTGGGTGGTAGGATACAGTGGTTACAAAACAAAACAACTGACTAATCCCTGCTCTTCTGGGATTTGTAATCTATTATTATAGATATTATTATTCCCTCTGATGGGAGAGTGAAGGAAATGAACAGGGTGTAATGGTAGAGAATAGTGAGGTATTTGAGGGATAAGTAGAAATGATAACTATGAGAATGGGAGTCCTTCTTTTGGTGGTCTGAGAAAGCCTCTCTGAGATGGTAACGTATATGCTGAGATGGGAGGAAAAGGCTGTCTCCCTATTAAGGCAGAGTATTCTGGGCAGAAGAAACTACAAAACCTTGACCATGGCAAGAGCTTATTTTATTCAAGGAATAAAAGGGAGTTTGGATTTTTTTTACTTAACAAAGATTAGAAGGTTATTGATGATTTTTAGTCAATAGAGTAATGTGTTCTGCTTTGTGGTTTGAAAAGTGATTCTGCCTGCCCAGAGGAGAATAGGTTGGAGAGGGATGAGAGTGGAATCGGGGATCAACACAGAGTCTGTCGGGGTGGAGTCAGTGAAGGAGGGAAAGGAGATGTATTTGAGATATGCATGGGAGATAGAAGTGACAGAGCTTTCTGATGGATTGCATAGAATCATATTCCATTTTGTACTGGACTGGTCATGTCTTAGGTACCTATATTCCAGTCCTGATTACGAGAACTTAGATGTAAAATTATAGAACTGTGTAGTAGAAACTATAGGTCTAACTGGTTTGAAATAGAATTGCTTGTAATTTCAGGTGCATTTCTTTGCAGGAATGTGTCCTTGGTTTGACTGACAGGTGTCGCCTTTTCATCAATGACACTGAGGTAGCAAGACTTGATTTGCTGTTGGGTCCTTTTCATAGTGTTGGCTCCAAGTATTAATAATGTAACTAACTTTCCTCTTGCCTCTCTTGTTGCAGGTTGCATCAAATATCACATCATTTACAGTATATGATGAGTTTTTATTGTTGACAACTCATTCCCATACCTGCCAGTGTTTTTGCCTGAGAGATGTTTCATTTAAAAGTAAGTTTTCAATATATAAAATAGAAATAGTCCCTCTTGCAGGTCTTTTGTCTTTTGAAGTCTTGATGACTTTTAAATTCTTCATCTACCAAAGCTCTTTATCCATGAGACTGGAGAAAACTTTTAGAGTTCATCTGCTTAGACCCTAATCTCAACGTAGTATCTCAGTTAGATTATTCTGTAAAGACATTCAAAGAAGGAGTTCTTTCCTTAAGCAGCACATTCTAAAGTTAAAATTGTTTTAAGAAATCTTACTATATAACTGATCTTGTATTTTATTTTGAATTACCTTGTAGATCCCAAACTGGTAGTATGTTCTTACTTCCTTTTCTCACTATGGTTACCCTCCAGTATACATCTGGACTCTAGCTTGTGGTTTTTAGGATATTGGCTCCACTTTTTCTTCTCTTTCATGTTCCACCTGTGTGTGTATGTGTGTGTCTGTTTCTTTTTTCTTTTTTTTTGAGTTGGAGTCTCACTCTGTCGCCCAGACTGGGGTGCAGTGGCCGCTCCCGGCCACCGCAGCCTCGACCTGCTGGGCTCCGGCAATCCTTCTGCCTCAGCCTTCCAAGTAGCTGGAATTACAGGCATGCGCTACCATGCCCGGCTAATTTTTTGTAGAGATGAGGTCTCACCAAGTTGCCCAGGCAGGTCTCAAACCCGCGGGCTCAGGCAATCCACTCACCTCAGCCTCCCAAAGCACGGGATTACAGGCTGAGCCACCGAGCCCGGCTATGTGTGTGTTTCTTACTCTAAAAAGCCCACTTTTATTTTCTTCTAACCTGGAAACAGAGAATCTTTCATTTATATGATTATAATACACTAATAATGCTAAGAAACAGAGAAACCACTCCAGTTCTTCCTGTGTTTGTCCAAATCATTTGAGAAGTTGTATATGTGAATGTGCATGTATGCATGAGGGTGCTATGAGAGAGCGCACGTTCCAGGGATGACCCTCAGAAGGGCTTAGGGTCTTGAGGTTAAGTGGGAGAGCTTAGGAACCTGGTTTTTAATTTCTGTCTTCTATTCAGTTAATATGTGTGGTTTCAACTGCAATTAATGGAGAGTGGCTTATGATAATTCTTGAGGCTCAGCCAATGGTGTCTTTAGCATTACAGGCAGGTCTGAGCAGCCATCATGTGTCCAACGGGGAAATTCTACGGAAGGTGGAAAGGGGTTCACGGATTGTCACTGTTGTGCCTCAGGACACAAAGCTTATATTACAGGTAAGCTGGTTTTTCAGGCTTTCTGATTGCCATTCAGTCAATACCACCAGAATTGTGGAGGTTGTATTTTAGACTTTCTTATCATTTGTAATAATTTATCGTAAACCTTTCCTTGTTAGGTTTTGTTAACTTTATACAAAGAAGTGTTGATACAGGTTCTGACCAGTAAGGCTCAAAGGGAAGCTTTTCTTGAAAGTCAGGATAAATATTGAGAACATGCGGTATTTGATTTTCTGTACCTAGGTTAGTTCACTTAGGATGTTGTTCTCAAGTTCCATTCAAGTTGCTTCAAAATACATTATTTTGTTCTTTTTGGTAGCTGAATAGTATTCCATAGTGTATACTGGGGTGCCAAAAAAATGTATACACATTTAAAGGGATGTTCATCATGATCAAAAGTGTCTGTACACTGACAGTAACCACTTTCAGCACCTCTTGCAATTGTAGAAGTCAAATGTGACTTTTATTCATCTTATTGAGTATTACAATTTTAATACAGTTTTTTTCTTTCTTAAAGTGTGTATAATTTCTTTTTTGCACCTTCTGCATATACCATATTTTCATTATCCACTGATCAGAAGATGGGTATTTAGGCTGATTCTGCATTTTTGCAGTTGTGACTTGTGCTGCAATAAACATGTGGGTGCAGGTGTCTTTGTTATATAACGACCTCTGTTCCTTAGGGTAGGTATCTAGTAGTGGGATTGCTGGATCAAATGATAGATCTACTTTTAGTTCTTTGAATAATCTCCATAGTGCTTTCCATTGAGGTTCTACTAACTGACACTCCCACCAACAGTGCATAAATGTTCCCTTTTCTCCACATCTGCACCAGCATCTTTTGTTTTTTTATTTTCTAATAATGGCCATTTCTACTGGCTTAAAGTGGTATCTCACTGTGGTTTCAATTTGCACTTCCCTGATGATGAGTGATGTTGAGCATGTTTTCATATGTTTGTTGGTCATTTTTTGAGAGATGTCTGTTCATGTCATTTGCCCACTTTTTAATAGGGTTATTTGCTTTTTCTTTGCTGATTTGTTTGAGTTATTTGTAGATTCTGGATATTAGTCCTTTGTCAAATGTATAGTTTGCAAATATCTTCTTCCATTGTATCGGTTGCCTATTTGCTGTGTTGATTATTTCTTTTGCTTTGCAGAAACCTTTTAGTTTAATTAACTCCCACTTATTTATTTTTTTGTTGCATTTGCTTTTGGGGTTATAGCCATAAATTCCTTGCCTAGACTGATGTACAGAGGAGTTTTTACAAGATTTTCTTCTAGAACTAGATTATGCTAAACGTGTTCATTTTACAGCATTGTGGTAGAGTTAGGTAAAAATTGTGTATTCTAGCTATTTAAATTTTTCTACTTAATTAAAATGTTATTTCATTTATTTTAAGATGCCAAGAGGAAATTTAGAAGTTGTTCATCATCGAGCCCTGGTTTTAACTCAGATTCGGAAGTGGCTGGACAAGTAAGTGCCATGTATGTGACTAGTTAGCTTGTGACATGTTTAAAGACAAGTATTTTATTACAATTTTTAAAGCTTGTGAAAAACTTTCATTACAGAGATCTTCTATCTGATTCTCAGAGGCTTTTCTTTTTTTTTACTTTAAATACTGTATTTTGTAGCTGACATTCCTAGCAGAAAGAATCATAACATTCTTCATTTATATGCAGGGTTTCTCTTAACCTAAGGGATTCCATCTAGGCTTTAGGTGGCCTGTGAATCCAGGGGAATTGTACCCCAAACTTTGTATTTATCCAGGTAGAAAGCTCATGGTTTTTGGCAGATTTACAGAGTAGCCTATGACCCCAAAAAGCCTGAGCCACTCTCATGAAGAAAACGATTGATTTTCTGAATCTGTTTGGGAGAAACTTTACGTTAGAAAAATTTGTATTTGTGCTTTGTTTAAAAAGTAGACCTAAATCCTATGATGATTTTTGTGTGTATATGGGGGATATTGTCCTCAGATTGCCATGATGACTAAATCACATCTTTTAAGAAGGTAAATGAATGTAGTAGCTGATTTTTTAATTTTTTGAGTCGGAGTCTCACCCTGTCACCCAAGCTGGAGTGCCATGGCACACTCACGGCCACCACAGCCTCAACCTGCTGGGCTCAGGCAATCCTTCCGCTTCAACCTTCCAAGTAGCTGGAACTGTAGGCGTGTGCCACCATGTCCAGCTAATTTTTTGATTTATTGTGGAGATGAGGTCTCTTCAGGTTGCCGAGGCTGGTCTTGAACCCCCGGACTTAGGAAGTCCTCTTGCCTCTGCCTCCCAAAGTTCTGGGATTATAGGCATGAGCCACCATGCCTGGCTGATTTTTTATTCTATAATTTCAGAGTAGATAGAAATCCAGTAGTAGTTATTTGGCTCTATAATCTGATTATAATTGAATTGTATCATACTGAAAAATATGCTGGGCCCAGGGAGCTTAGTTTTTGTAAAATACCCTTTCTGTCCATTCTCTCTCTCCTCACAGACTTATGTTTAAAGAAGCATTTGAGTGCATGAGAAAACTGAGAATTAATCTCAATCTGATTTATGATCATAACCCTAAGGTAACTTTCTAAATCTGACATTTATTTTAGCTTACTTTATACTTGAACTAATGTGATCTGAACTAAAATAGTTTTCTTTTTTTGTTAGGTGTTTCTTGAAAATGTGGAAACCTTCATTAGACAGATAGATTCTGTAAATCATATCAATTTATTTTTCACAGAATTGAAGTAAGTATTTTGAATAATTCATGAGTATCAAAACATAAATAGCTAGAGAAGAAAGATTATTTACTGTTCATTTTTAAAGAATTACTATAACTCTTAAATGACAATTGGTTTTCTGCTCTTTTCTTTAAAGTAAAAAGCCTATTTAAAACTGTGTCATTCAGAATTATTATTTGACTTGATTTTTAGGTATAGATATAAAACTATTTGATGGAAATTGAAATCAAGTGGTACTTTTTTCTGTCATGATTTTTTTCCAAGAGAGGGTTTCACTCTGTCACCCAGGCTGGAGTGTGGTGATATGGTCATGACTCACCACCGCTTTGAAGTCTTGGGCTCAAATGAGCCTCCTACCTCAGTCTTCTGAGTAACTGGGTCTGCTGGTGCCCACCACCACACCTGGCTAATTTTTCTATTTTTTGTAGAGAAGTGATCTTGCTTTGTTGTCCAAGTTGGTCTTGAACTCCTGATCTCAAGCAGTCCTCCTGCCCTGGCTTCCCAGAGTACTGGAATTACAGACATGAGCCACCACGTCCAACCTTCCCCCAACTTTTTGATGAAACATTTAAACTTATAGAATAATTGAGAGAATTGTCCAGTAAGCACCCTGTACCACCATCTAGATTCTCCAGTTCATAATTTCCTGTATATGCATTATCTGTCCATCATTCACTTTGTTTTTAGAAAATTTCAAAGTAAGTTGTAGATATCAGGACACCTTACTTCCAATACTTCACCTTGCATAGCATTAACTAGAGTGCATTCTTTGGTTTTTTGGGCCTGTTTAGATCAAATTTATCTACAGTGAAATGTACAAGTCTTTAAGTGTGTCATTCTGTAAGTTTTGACAGATATGTATTTCATGTAACCTAGACCCCTATCAAGTTAGCATTTCCTTCTTCTCAGAAAATTGCCTCAACTGCCTTCTCAGTCAGCCCCTATCCCACCCTCTCTGCAACTACAGTTCTGAATATTTCACCATAGACAAGTTTTGCCTGTTCAAGAACTTCATATAGGTCGGGCTTGGTGGCTCAGCCTGTAATCCCAGCACTTTGGGAGACTGAGGTGAGTGGATTATTTGAGGCTGCAGGTTCGAGACCAGCCCGGGCAACTTGGTGAGACCTCATCTCTACAATAAATCAAAAATAAGCCGGGTGTGGTAGCACGCGCTTGTAGTTCTGGCTACTTGGAAGGCTGAGGCGGAAGGATTGCCGGAATTCAGCAGGTCGATGCTGGGGTTGCCGTCAGTGTGCAGCTGCATTCCAGCTTGGGTGATGGGGTGAGACTCCAACTCAAAAAAAAAAAAGAACTTCATATAAATGGAAGCATAAAGTATTTATTCTCCTGCATAAATAAAACTGCCTTCATTAGTGTAATGTCTTGAGATTTATCTATGTTTTTGCATGTATCACTAGTCCATTCTTTTTTGTTGTTGCTCAGTAATATGCCATTGTATAAATACACAACCATTTGTTTTATTAATTTCCCCTATTGCTTGGATACCTCGATTACACCCTATTGGGGGCTAATGTGAATAAAATATCTGTCAACATTATTATACAAGTCTTTTGTGGACATATTTTATTTCTTAATATTTTTATAATTAAACTGTTTTCCAAGGCCATTTTTACTAATTGTCTCATCGGCATGCCAGGTATATGTTAGTAGTTTGATCACTGGGCTACATGTTCCATTTGTGACCTTTTCATACATGCTTGTTTTTAGGGAAGAAGATATCACACAGACCATGTATCCTCCACCAGTTACCAGCAGTGTCCAGCTGTCCAGAGATCCTGATGAGAAAAAACTAGACCTTGTTTGTGATGCTATGAGAGCAGCCATGGAGAGCATAAATCCTCACAAGTACGTATGCTGTCTCTAGTTGGTATCTTTCTAATAATGGAAGTGGATAGTTATCCTTGTTTAGCTTCTTCATTGTTCTCATTCTGGTGTTCTTAACCTGTTACCTTAGGTACTGCCTGTCAATACTCACATCTCATGTGAAGAAAACAACCCCAGAACTGGACATTGTGCTGCAGAAGGTACACGAGCTTCAAGGTAGAGACCTGCTCAGACAGAAAGTACTTCATGCGGTTTTGACTCTCACTAGTCTTCTGCAGATGATCATTACCATGTCATTGTCACATCACAGATTTCATGTGTGCACTTTTGATCACCATTCATTTATTTATTTATTATTTTTTGAGTCGGAGTCTCACTCACCCAGGCTGGAGTACAGTGGCATGCTCACGGCCACCACAGCCTCAACCTGCTGGGCTCAGGCAGTCCTTCCACCTCAGCCTTCCAAGTAGCTGGAACCACAGGCATGTGCCACCTGACTAATTTTTTGATTTATTGTAAAGACTAGGTCTTGCCAAGTTGCCCAGGCTGGTCTTGAGCCCCTGGGCTCAGGTAATCCTCTCGCCTTGGCCTCCCAAAGTGCTGGGATTACAGGCTTGAGCCACCACATCCAGCTTAGTCACCATTTTAACACCTGTGTACCCTAGATCTGGTAGAGGGTACATGGTCTTTGTGACATCTTCTTCCCTAAGAACAAGTGTGTATGAAAAGATCAGTACCTGAACATGTGGCCTAGTACTGCCCTATAAAGCATGTACAAAAGAGTCAAAAGCATATATTCATCTGGTGTTCATTTCCATCAGAAAAATTTATTACTTTGTCTCTGATTATTTTGCTAGATCTGTGGGGTTTTTTCTTCAAATAGTTTAGATCTGTTTTGTTTTCTAAACACTGACAGGAAATGCTTCATCTGTTCCTGATGCTGTGAGTGCTGAAGAAGCTCTGAAATATTTGCTGCTTCTGGTAGATGTTAACGAATTATATGATCATTCTCTTGGGACCTATGACTTTGATTTGGTCCTCATGGTAGCTGAGAAGTCACAGAAGGTATATGGAGTTGCTACTTTTACTCCATCTTGGTTCTTGTTTATACCATATAATCACAGTAGTAGAAAAGCTGCTCCTGACGGTGTGGTATCTTTTCTGAGGTTAACCCTGTGAGTGTAGAACTGGAGTCACGTCCATGAATCTCTGGGTCGCATTCCTAAGCCTTTGTCATTGTTATGTACTATGAAAGTAGTGTGATTGCTAGATTGAGGAAGTAAAATTACATGGTTATTGTTAGGATTTTAGTCATGAGTATAAACTCATTCCTCTCATTAAGGAAATGTAACAAATGATTCAAGAGCCTCTCCAGTTCTTTATCATATAACTCTTTTTTCTGGTGGAGAGTGGGCTTATGGAGCACAGAAAGGTTCAGGGCCTCTTTTCCATGTTGATACGTAATTCTGCAGTCAAAAAGCTTGAGTACTACTGGTCTATGTGTTCTTTATCTAGTTTTTTGTAGCTTGTCTCTTCCCCATAATCTTTCCAAAAAGGAAAATCAAATCCTTCCTTTCTCTGCTTAAAAGCCTTCATGTGGTCCCTCTTGTCCCTAGGATAAAGTTCAGAAAATACAGTATTTGCAAGATTTGAGGCTCATGGATACAGAGGGCCGATTTTTTGTATAAGCAAGTTCTGCAGGGCAGAGTGTATGACTTGAGTATGCTCTAGTATAGTTGAATTTTGGTATCCTTGGGTGGTCCTGGAAGTAATCCCCCACAGATACTGAGGGGCAATTATAGTTTGATTTCTTATATTTTATAAAAAAATCAAATTGTATGTAAAATCAAACATATATATGTGTTTACATAAAATATAAAGATATGTTTTATATAAAAGATACATTATGTAAGTAGTTATATATTATACAAAATATACATTATATAATATACATTACATGTTAAATTTGTTTAGATTTGGGCTTGTTGCTGTATATAAATGTTATGTTTATTTTTATATGTAAATTTTGTAAGTAATAAAGTTCTCATTATTTATTTTCTTAGGATCCCAAAGAATACCTTCCATTTCTTAATACACTTAAGAAAATGGAAACTAATTATCAGCGGTTTACTATAGACAAATATTTGAAACGGTATGAAAAGGCCATTGGCCACCTCAGCAAATGTGGTAAGTGTGAAGATTTGTATGTTTATTTCCGCTTCACATCTTCTTTGTAGCTAGGCAAGATATAAATTAAAATGTTCATTTAAAAAGAGAATGAGTTCAGTTCCTGCTCCTGAAAACAATTATGAATGTTTGCCTTACAAAGCAAGTCGCTTTTAATGAATTGGAAGCTCTCCCTACCTAAAAACATTCTTTCTGGGTTAAGAACGAGCACCTCCGAAATTAACTTCAGTGTCTCAATCAAATTGGTCAACGATATACTCTCTGATGGTGTTTGTGAAATGTGAGGGAAACCTTACGTTGTCTAGAGTGAGTGGCTAGGCCCACTGCCCTGTGTTCTGGAACACAGTTTTAACAGGCAGTGACAGTGCCAATTCTGCTTCATCCCGTCCCTTTCCTATGCTGGAGAAGTTTGATTCTTTACTGAGGACTGTTGGGGGATAGAGGGAAGTGAGGAAGAATCACCTGGGGTGGGGGAGGATGTTAAGCATTCAGCTTTTGGCATCCTTGGAAAATATGATTCAGCTGGTCTGGGATAGGACTGAGGCAGTGTGTGTGTGTGTTTAATAAGCTTCTCAGGTGATTTCTTATCAAAAAGGTTGAGAAAACATTGAGCTGGATAGCTGGAATCTTAAATAGAATACTGATCCCAGTCAGTGCTTCTCTTACCTCAGAATCTGCATTAGGGCCGGTTAAAAATTCAAACTCCTGGATTCCATTTTCCAGGTACAGTATTCTGATTATGTAGGTGATTATGTAAGTTGATTTTGTTTGGTGATCATTGGTATAGATGAAGTCCATTATGCTTCCCAAGTCTTAAGCCTGTGTTTTCTGTGAATCTTGTTCTTGCAGGATCTGAGTACTTCCCAGAATGCTTAAACTTAATCAAAGATAAAAACTTGTATAATGAAGCTTTGAAGTTATATCCACCAAACTCACAGCAGTACAAGGTGTGTGGTGTGTGAAATGAGGCTCTTTTGGTTTTGCTTTGTGCAGTAGTTGGAAAGGGGTGAGAATCCTGAGTGCATGATGTCATCTTTTGCTCCAGGGTTTATTTTAATACTAATTTGCCTTTTCTTGAACTACTTATCTGGGAGGATGGTCCTGACCTGTAGAAATTGCCCAGACCAGATTCTCTGATTCCTTATCCAGAATACCACACCAGTTTCCACATGACTTCTGCTTCCTCCTCTAGTCCAGCCTCACTGCTGCAAACCTTATCATCCTAAAAAAGTACAGATCTTTCCCATATAGTTCAAGATAAAGGGAAAGTCCTGTTTGTTTAAACAATCCTCTATTTAGCTTTTCTCATATGCCAGGCACTTTGCTTTTAAGCTAAATGTACTATATGATCCTTATAATAGCCTGAAAGGATACTGTGCGCAATTTATAGAGGAGGAAGCATCTTGTTCAGGGATCAGAAGCTGCAAAGTGACAGACCTGGGACACAAAGCCCAGGCTACTCATGACCACCTTGCCCAGCCACTAACCATGCTCTACCATGCCCCCAGCATTACTCTTTTCAGTTTGTCCTCAGGTGCCTACACATCTTTCTATGACCTTGCCCCTGCCAACTTCTTTAGCACCACTCTCCACATCCCAGTTACTTGTTCCATAAGTGTTACACCACACGGTTTGTCTGCCATGTCTCCATCCTTCCCTTCCTTTACCACACTTGTCCATCTAAACTCCCGGATCTCCTTCCCCGAAAGCCATTCCTGTACTACGTGCCAGGTGCTGAGCTGCCAGAGCACCCTGTTCTTACCTCAGTGATTGCATTTGTCAAACTGCTTCTACTGCTTTGCCTCCCCCGAGAGGCTGTGGGTTTTTCAAGGGCAGGAACTTTGTGTTGTATTCCTCTCTCATCTCTGTCTAACAGCAAGCCTGGAAATAGAGGGTTTGACCAGTGGCTGCCTGTTTACTCTCTTTTTATATTCCTCTCTCTTATGCTCTCTCTGCTCCAGTCACACCTACCTTCCCGTTACTCCACTGACCTGCCATACACATTCCTGCTGTGTGGCTGTGGTGCCTTATGTACTATCCATCTAGACACTTCCCTAATTTGTTGTCACATGGCTTATGCAGAGCCCAGGAGGTCAAGTTTGCAGCTATCAGAGATAGCACTCCCAGAGGGCTGTGAGGAGAATCTGTTCTCTATCCCTTCGCCCCTCTCTGCTGTTATGTTGTAGGCTATCATGCCTGTAACTCCATCCTCTGTCAACATAAGAGCAGGCACTTGGTGGTGGTTCTTGTTTGGTTTTCATTTGTTTGGTTTTATTTTTTTGCCTTGCTGCATTATTCCCAGTGCCCAAAATAGTGCATTTGTAGGTACTCAGAAATTTTTTTTTTTTTTTTTTTTTTTTGAGTACATGGCACACCCCCAGTAAGATTTTGAATGGGTGATTGAACTAACTGATCAACCATAGAATTTTCCCATGGGATTTTATTTTATATTTTTAAAATCAAGGTCTCATTCTCTCACCCAGATGGAGTGCAGTAGCACACAGCTTGCCGCAGCCTTGACCTCCTGGTCTCAGGTGATCCTTCTGCTTCAGCCTTCTGAGTAGCCGGGACTATAGGTACACACCTCCACACCCGGCTAATTTTTTGATTATCTGCAGAGATGGGGTTTTAAGATGTTGTCCAGGCTGGTCTCAAACTCTTGGGCTCAAGCAGTCCTCCTGCCTCAGCCTCTTAAAGCACTAGGGTTATAGGTGTGAGCAGCACGCCTGGCCCCAAGTAACTCTTTCAAGAGAGTTTCGAATACAGTGACTAAGGCTCCTATACTTTAGCTTTAAAGAAATGATTATCACGTTTCCTCATTGACCCTAAATCTCCTCTTGTCACAGGATATCAGCATTGCTTATGGGGAACACCTGATGCAAGAACACATGTATGAGCCAGCAGGGCTTGTGTTTGCCCGCTGCGGTGCCCATGACAAAGCTCTCTCAGCCTTTCTGACTTGTGGCAGCTGGAAACAAGCCCTCTGTGTGGCAGCCCAGCTTAACTTGACCAAAGACCAGCTGGCAGGCCTCAGCAGAACTCTGGCAGGTAAGCATGGTCATTTATTTGTCTATTTCTCCAAAGGTTTTTTTTTTTCTTTGTTTTGTTTGTTAATTTTGCAAATAAATTTAGGGCAGTATACCTCATACTCACTGATAAAAATTAATTTAGAGTGGCTTATTAAATAGGGTAAAGATTATGCTACTACAACAGGAGTCCAAAATGCAATGGCATAATAAAGAAAGCAGTTCCTCTCACACAGAGGCTGAAAGATCCTTTCATTGTTTAGCTCTGCAGCCTTTTAGGCAAATGGTTGTAGCTGGGTTATCGCCTCCCCATGTATGCATTCCAGTCCTTTGGGGGGGTGGGGAGAGCGGAAGCTAGAGTCATGGGAAAACACATTTAAATTGGAAATGACCTGGAAGTTAAACTATCACTTGTAGTCCATCTTATCCACCGAAATTTACATCACATGGCTACATCTAATACCAAGAAGCTGGGTGATCTGTGCCCTGTAAGAAGGTGAAGATGAATTTTGGGATGGGGCCACCATTCTGTTATAGTCAATAGATCTTTGGAAATTGTAATAGCAAGGGCCAGAAATGAAGTGGAAGAAAAGGGCAAATGTACAAGCCGTCTGAAAGTAAAGGCAGTTTAGCTGCTTCAGGGTCTAGGGATTGTCTGAACCTGATGTGAGGCTGGTGGTAGGGTTTGATATTTTTAGAGTGGAAGAAAGGAAGTCTGTGAGAGGAGCTGAGCAGGGGCTGTGGCCTTATCAGCAGTGCTTGAAGTATAGGAAAGACTGGTAGATTTATCCCCCTACCTTTTAAAAATCTTGTGGTCTCCAATAAAAAAGTCCTGAAAAAAATTTCAGGTGATATCCAGTTAAGTTTATGTACATATGCTCTATTATTTACATTATTCCTTTTTTCTTGGGATTAGAAAATTATATGAGATTATCACTTTTCTTTCTTTGGTTATTCAGTCTAATCTGTAGGTTCTTCTGTAATTCCTCTCAATTGCCAAGATGAACTCTTTGTGAAAATGTTGAGAATTCCTTAGGCCTTTTAATTATTCCTTCTGGTTCCATTGTTACTTCTGCTTTACAAACTTATATAACTGGTAGTTTATACCTTACAGTTCCATTCTGTTATTTTCTCTTATATTCTTTGTAACTCTTAATTTGCTATTTACCATGTCTTATGATGAAATATACTTAGTTCTCTCAGATGTTTAGCAAAAAGAGGTTGGGAGGGCAGTGGTCAATGATCTTTGAGAAATGTTATACAGTGGAGTCATTTTATGTGCATATTTAACTTAGGCAGTTTACACAAGCCAGCAAAAGAAAAAAAAGATAACTATTTAAATAGTGGAGGTGATTCTGCCTAATTTTTTTTTTTTTTTAGGGAGAATATACCCTGGAGTGAGCATGAGATAAGAAATACGAATCTACCAGCCCCTTTTTGTAAGACTGGTTTTGTGTACCTCTCAGTGTGATTTATTGCAGCAGGGCTGAGAGTAACTAGAATATAATACTGCATGACCCCAAACATAAGTCAGCTACCTTCACCTAGTGCTTAACCAAAGAAACAGCAGTCTCTTCCTGCTAGGAGAAGGAATGGATTAGTGAGAGATACCTGATCAGTTTTCCTTACATGCCTTTGGAAGCATTTTTCAAGGCTAATTTTGGCTACACAAGATTTTCAAATTGTGTGCTAAATTTAGATTCTAACTGCTATTTAAGGTAGGACTCCATGGTATATGTACCTATTCAAAATCCCTCACAGAAATTCATAAAGTACATAGTTTGATACTTAAAGACATTAAATAAAGACATTAAAAAGAACTTTGTTGTAAAATGCTTATTGTTATTTTTGCAGAAAAACTGGTTGAGCAGAGGAAGCACATTGATGCCGCCATAGTTTTGGAACAGTACGCCCAGGTAAACTCAGTTCCTAAACCACAGTCAACAAGAAAGGACTTCTTGGTTGTACCTTACTGATCATGAAAATCAACAGAATTGTGGATAATTGTTAAATCCAGAAGTAGCGTTTACCCCAAAGGTCTTTCATCTTGCTGGCTTCACTTAGAAATCGAAATTCAGATATATTTCTAAATAATAAATTTTGTGAGGTAGAATATCAGACCTCTACTATAATATATAATAATAGCACGACCTTGGTAGAAAGTAAATCTCAAGGTTATTGTGCTTTTTTGGTTAACTGTGAGAAAGGACCACTATGAAACAAAGTAATTGAATGTTACATACTTTTTGACTTTTATTCCCATTCTCTCTGTTGGAAAGTTTCTTTTACCACAGCAGCCTGAGGGCTTCCAATTTTACAGCAGATTTTGAGGATAAAGTACCCATATGAGCATTTGATAGAATTATAGGACTTATTATGAAAATAATAAGACTGCACTGACAATGGCTGTAGACTAATAGCACAGAGTACATAGTTGACAGTAGGGAGCATTGCCTTGCAGAGTTTTAGCCTTTGAGAGAGTGTTTTTTCACAGTTGTTACTGGTGGACACATTTATGGAACTTAATTGTGCTTTTAAAGTATCTCTGTGTCTCTCATGTAATAAGAGTGAGTAAAAGAGGATAACTAAAATTTTATATCATTAGATCCTGGAGAGAAAATATAAGTGATTGAGTTGAAAACATCAATGACTAAAACATGATTAAGAGGGTAGAGAGGTTGGAGTGGAAAGATATACTTCCTAAGAGGGTTAATTAAATGGCCACCATCTTTTTTCATTATAAATAAGGATTAATTCATGAAAATATTTTGTTTAATTTATATACAACAAAATTTTATGTTGTAAAATTGTGTATTTTACGTATGGTAAAATTAATTTGCCAATTTAAAATGAAGAATTAGATGCATTTTGACAAATGTTTATAGTCATGTAGGCACCACCACACTCATGATAGAGGACATTTGTAACACCCCAAAAAGTTCCCTACTTCCCATTTTGCAGTCTTTTCTGTCTACTTCTAGTCTCTGGCAACCACTGATCTGCTTTCTGTCAGAAAAGTTTTGCTTTATCTAGAATTTCATGTAAATAGAACCATGTGGTATATAGTCTTTTTAGTCACTTACATAATGCATTTGAGATTCATCCATGTTGTAGTTGATTCCTTTTTATTGCTGAATAGTATTCCGTTGTATGGATACATCAGAATTTGTGGATTTGTTCACCAGGTGATATACATTTAGATTGTTTTCAGTTTGGGGCTATTATGAATACAGCAGCTGTGAACGTTCTAGTACAAGTCTTTGTGGGGACAGGAGTGAGAATACTAAGTCGCTTAGTAAGTGCATTTTAACTTTATAAGGAGCCACAGAACTCTGCAGTGGCTGTACCATTTTGTGTTCCCACCAGTGATGTGAGAAGTTTGACTCCTAGTTAAAAACCTATGTGCGACATTTCAGACCTGACCCTGAGTAATTATAGACTTTACCTAGGAGGCTGCATGGGGAAAAGCTGCCCTCCGACACCAGACTTGGTGTACTGCCAGTGCACTGAAGTTTCTAAAGGGAGTTACAGTCAAGGACTCAGGCCCCCCAGCTGGTCCTGCTCTTGACACAGTGTTTGCATTCCAAGCCTAGCATGCCTTCACTCCTAGGTCTCTTTATCTGAGGCCTTGGGCCAAGGTCTTCTCAGGCACCTCTGCCAAGGCCTCCTTATTCAGGGAGAAGTGGGAAATCTTGAAGACACTTTTTCCCACTCTGACTTGCTGCTCAGTACTTTTCCACTCTTAGCCCTCCCCCTTTACACCCCTGCCCCCCAAGGTCCATAACACTTCGAAATTCTTTTGTTCTGGGCTCTCTGAGTAGTACAGATCCACATGACCCTTGACCAGTGTGTTGTTCCTTGGGGAAGAATGAAACAGAGTTGGTACTGGTTTTAGCCTCTTGCTTATACCAATGAAATGACTAAAGGCTTAACTCTTTCATTTTTGGCATGTTGCTTGAATCAGCTACTCCAACACCTGGCATGATTTTTTTTTTTTCTTAAATGTTTAATAGAATAACCAGTAAAACTATCTGAGCCTGGAGTTTACTTTAGAAAAGTAAAGAGCAAATTTAACCCAAAGTAAGCAGTAAGTAGGAAATAATAAAGAGAAAATAATGAAATAGGATACTGAAAAATAATAGAGAAGACACAAATAATATCTGGAGTAAACACAGGAAAGTTTTCAATATGATTCAGATTATTTAGTGACATAAGCCTATTTAAGTCATCTGTTTCTTTTGGAATGAGCTTTGGTAGTTTATGTTTTCCAAGGAATTTGTTTATTATAAATTATCAGATTTATTGGCATATAGTTGTTTGTAGGATTTTCTTATCCTTTAATTGTTCATAGTGTCTATAGCAGACGTCTAACCCCTGGGCTGCAGAATGGTACCAATTTGTGGCCTTTTAGGAACCCGGCCTTATAGGAGAAGGTGAGCAGCTAGCGAGGGAGTAAGCAAGCAGAGCTCCGTCTGCGGTCAGATCCGCAGCGGCATTAGATTCTCACAGCAGCATGAACCTTACTGTGAACTGCGCATGCAAGGGATCTAGATTGTGTGCGCTCCTTATGAGAAGCTAATGCCACCGCTGATCTGCACAATAAATGTAGTGCGCTTGAACCATCCACCTACCACCTCTCCTCTGTGGAAAAATTGTCTTCCAAGAAACCAGTCCTTGATGCCAAAAAGGTTGGGGACTGCTGGTCTATAGAGATGTCCTGTCTTTCATTCCAGATGTTGATTGTTTCTTTTTTTTCTGATTATTCTAGCTAGAGGTTTACCAGTTTTGATCTTACCAAATAATTAGTTGTTTTTCGCTATTACTTTTCTGTAATCTTTTTCACTAATCTCTTTTTATTTCTTCCTAGTTATTGCTTGCTTTGGGCTAAATTTGTTCTTTATTGTTCTAGTTTCTGAAGATGAAGGCTTAAAGCCCTTAATTTGAGCCTTCTCTTACTTTCCAGTTTAAGCATATAATGCCATACTTTTCCTCAATCACTATTTTAGCTGCATCCCACAGATGTTGACACGTTTAGTCTTCATTTTCTAATTTCCCTTGTGACTTCTTCATTCACCCATGGATTATTTAGAAGTGTGTTGTTTAGGCTGGTCCAAAGGTAGTGAATTATCTCAGTTGATTGTTTACAGTTACAGACCAAACTCCTTGTTCTACTCTTTCCCCCTCCTCACCACTACCTTAAAAAGAAAAAAAAAGTGTGCTGTGTAGGCTGGTCCGAAGGTAGTGATTTTTCTCAATAGATTATTTACAGTCAGTTGTAGATTAAACGTGGTGTTCTTCCCTTTTCCCCTTCTCACTACTGTACTTGACTAGTCTTTAAAAAAAAAGAGTTGTGTTGTTTAACTTAGAGATATTTGAAGATTTTCTTCTTGTTACTAATTTCCATTTTAAATCTTGTGATTAGAGAGCATACATTTTATTAATTTAGTCTTGTTGTGTAGCTCAAAATATGATTTGCTTTATAGAATGTTGTGTATGTACATGAAGAGAATGTGAATTCTACTGTTACTGGATGGAGTGTTCTATAAATGTCAATTAGATTAGGTTTGTTGATTGTGCTGTTCTTCTTTTTCATGTCCTTACTGGTTTTCTCACTACTGGCTCTATTAATTACCGGGAGAGAAAAGTGTTAAAATCTCCAACTGTAATAGTACATTTGCCTATTTCTACTTTCATTCTACTAATGTTTGCTTTATATGTTTTGAAGATCTTTTATAGGTGTGTGCATAAATGAGTAAGTCCTAGATTTCATTATGATGGCCTTCCTTATTTCTCAATATTCTTTATCTGAAGTCTGTTTTGTGTGTAATATAGCACTTCCAGCTTTCTTTTGTTCAGACTTCATTGCATATCTTTTTCCATTCTTTTACTTTTAATCTATCTGTATATAGTCTTTATTTTTAAGGTGGGTTTCTTATTGACAGCATATAGTTGGTTCTTTTTTTTTTTTAGTTTACAGTTTCTCTTTTAATTGGAGTGTTTAGATATTTACATTTGATGTGATTACCATTGTAGTTCGATATAAACTACCATCTCGCTGTTTTCTGTTTTACTCATTAATCTTTTGTTTCTTGTTTTTTCTTGCCTTCTTCTGGACTTAGTATTTTTTCATAATTCTATTTTTATCTTCACTACTAGCTATACTTCTTTGTTTCAGTATTTTTAGTGGTTGCTCTAAGAGTTACAATAAATATCATTAATTGACCACTGTTTACCTTCAAATAATAGCATACCACTTCGTATATAGTGTAAGAATCTTAGAAGAATATACACTCCATAATAACTTTTTATTGCTTGTGCTTTAAGTGATCATTTTTTGTTTAAGGAGATTTTAAGTGACCCCAAAATGTCTTCCATATTTCTTCTCTTTTTTTCAAGAGAAGTTGGAAATAATGGATTTTTATTTTATTATTTCTTGAATTTTTAAAAAACTTCAGGCCACTCAAAATGGATCAACAACTGAAATTTATGAGCTAAAACTATAAAACTCTTAGAAGAAAGCATAGGGACAAATCTTCATGACCTTGGATTTGGCAATGAATTCTGAGAATTAATACCAAAGGAATAAGCAATAAAAGAAAAAAATGGACAAAGTAGACTTTAAAGAATTAAGGACTTTTGTGCATCAAGGACATTGTCAGGAATGTAAAAAAACAGCATATAGAAGAAAATATTTGTAAATCATTTATCTGATAAGAGTTTAATATCCAGAATATATAAAAATACTCCTATAAATCAGCAACAAAAAGCCAAATAAACTACTTTAAAAATGGACAAAGGCCTGTTTGTTATTCCAACTACTCAGAAGGCTAAGGTGGAAGGATCGCTTGGGCATAGGAGTTCAAGGCTACAGTGAGCTGTGATTGTGCCACTGCACTCCAGCCTGAACAGTGGGAGTGAGACTCTGACTCTAATATCAATAAATTAATAAATAATAAATGAGTAAAGCCTTTGACTAGATATTTCTCCAAAGGAGTTGTACAAATGGCCAACAAACACATGAAAAAATGTTCAGCATCATTGGTCATTAAGGTAGTGCAAATGAAAACCAAAATGGACTATCACATGATACCCATAGAATAACTTTTAATTAAAAAAATGGAAATCATCCATCACAAAAAGACAAATATTGTATGATTCCATTTATATACAGTGCCTAGAGTGTCCGGATTTGCAGAGACAGAAAGTAGACTGTGGTTACCATGAGCTGGTGGGAGGGGGAATAGGTATTGTAAATGGGTATAAAAATTTAATATTGTGAGAGGAAAAGAGTTCTTGGAGATTGATTGCACAATCGTGAAGGTGCTTAACACTATTGGACTGTATACTTAAAAATGGTTAAGATGGTAGACTTAATGTATATAAAATGTTACCAATATTAAAAGGAAAGTAAGTATTGGCAAGCATATAGAGAAATAGGAATCTTCATACATCGCTCATAGGAATGTAAAATTGTGCTGCTGCTATGGGAAAGTTTGATGGTTGCTCAAAAAGTTAAAGATATAATTACCATATGACCCAGCAGTTCACTCCTAGGTACATACTTTCAAGAGGAATGAAAACATATCCACAAAGAAACTTATACATTCAAGTTTGTAACAGCATTATTCATAGTAGCTGAAAGGTAGGAACAACCCAAATGTCTCTCAATGGATGAATGAATAAATAAATTGTGATACGTATTATAGATGCAGTTGAATATTATTCATCCATAAAAAGGAACAAAGAACTGATACCTGCTACTTGGATGAACCTTCAAAAAAGTATGCCAAGTAAAAGAAACCAGACATAAAAGGTCACTGTTTATACAAATCCTTTTTGTGATATATCAAGGATAGGCAAGTCCACAGACACAGAAAACAGATTAGAGGTTACTAGGAGATGGAAGGAGTGGGAAATGGAGAGTGGTTACTTAATGAGTACAGGTTTTTATGGTAGCAGTGAAAAACTTTGAAAGTAACAAAAAAAAATTGGGAATTCACTAAATGCCACCAGTTGTACATGTTAAAATGATCAGTTATGTGTTACATGAATACTACCTCAATAAAACACACACAAAGAGCATGTCAAGCAACAGATCCTACTATGTTGCTTTGTGGGCTGGCACATATGAGAACATATTTAATCTTTGTAATTAAAAGTAACTTATAGAATCTCAAAAACCTTCTTGCACTGATAAAGGATTTTGACAAAGTCTCAGTACAAAATCAACATGTAAAAGACAATTGCATTCTTTTTTTTTTTGAGTTGGCATCTCACTCTGTCGCCCAGACTGGAGTGCAGTGGCCACTCCTGGCCACTGCAGCCTCGACCTGCTGGACTCTGGCGATTCTTCCGCCTCAGGTTTCCAAGTAGCTGGAACTTCAGGCATGCGCTACCACACCTGGCTAATTTTTGATTTATTGTAGAGATGAGGTCTTGCCAAATTGCCCAAGCGGGTCTCGAACCCACGGGCTCAGGCAATCCACTCACCTCAGCCTCCCAAAGCGCTGGGATTACAGGCTGAGCCACCAAGCCCGGCGACAGTTGCATTCTTATGCACCAACAACAGACAGGCAGAGAACCAAATGAAAAGCACAGTTCCATTCACAATAGCAACAAAATGATGAAATACCTCGGCATCTTCCTAACCAGAGAAGTGAAAGAACTTTACAACGAAAACTGCAAAACACTGCTCAGAGAAATCAAAGATGACACAAACAAATGGAAAAATACTCCATGCTCGTGGACTGGAAGAATCAACATTGTTAAGATGTCCATCCTATACAAGGCAATCTACAGATTTAACACAATACCCACTAAATTATTTGCTTTATTCGTCTCAGGCCTGGAAATGACAATACAGAAATTCATATGGAAACATAAATGACCACGAATAGTCAAAACAATTCACAGCAAAAGAAACAAAGTGGGAGGTATCACAATTCCAGACTTTAAACTTTATTATAAGGCTGCAATAATCAAAACAGCCTGGTATTGGTATAAGAGCAGGCATATAGACCAATGGAACAGGATAGAGATTCCAAAAGCAAAACCTCAATTTCTCAACCAAGTCATCTTCAACAAAGCCTCCATTGACAACCACTGGGGAGAGGAGAATTTATTCAATAAATGGTGCTGGGAAAACCAGCTGACCAAATGCAGAAGATTGAAAAAGGACCCCTACCTATTGCCATACACAAAAATCAACTCTAAATGGATCAAAGACCTAAACGTAAAACCTCCAGCATAAGAACCTTAGAAAATGCAGGAGACATCCTTATGGAAATTGGAACTAGCAACCAATTCCTGGTCAAAACCCAAATTCCCATACCAGAAGAGAGAAGAAGATAGACAAGTGGGACCTCATCAAACTGAAGAGCTTCTGCAAAGCAAAGGAAACCATCAAGACAGCAGGGAGCCAGCCCACAGACTGGGAAAAAATATTTGCCAATTGTATATCTGACAAAAGCCTAACATCTAGGATCTAAAAGGAACTCAGATGTGCTGAAAAGAAAAAAACAGTCCTATTAAAAAGTGGGCAAAAGATATGAATAGACACTTCTCAAAAGAAGACATATGAGCAGCCAACAGATACATGAAAAAATACTCAGTCTCACTAGTCATCGAAGAAATGCAAATTAAAACCACACTGAGATACCACCTAACTCCAGGCAGGATGACCATCATCAGTAACAAAAAACAACAGATGCTGGAGAGGATGCAGGGAAAAGGGAGCACTTCTACACTGTTGGTGGGAGTGTAAACTAGTACTACCTTTGTGGCAGACAGTGTGGTGATTCCTAAAAGTTGTAAAAATCAACCTTCCATACGACCCCGCAATCCCCCTTCTGGAAATATACCCAGAGGAACTCAAATCCCTCTGTGAAAAAGACATCTGCTCTTGCATGTTTATTGCAGCATTGTTCACAATAGCAAAAACATGGAACCAACCATGCTGCCTATTGAAACTGGACAGGATTAAAAATACGTGGTACATATATGCGATGATGTACACAGCCATAAAGAAGGACAAAGGTATGAACTTCATGTCAACTTGGATGGAATTAGAATGTATAATACTCAGTGATCTATAACAGAAACAAAGAACTGAGTACCACATGTCCTCACTCATAAGCGGACCCTGAAAAATTATCTTAATATTATTAGAAAGGGATTAGCAATAGTGGGAAACAGCCGGGGAGGGAGAGCTGGGGCACCCTTCATCTATAATGATCTCAAACCAGGTGAAGTGTGGACCAAAGTGAGGCCCAAACTTTACCTGTACAGTGACCATTTGTATAGCAGTCCCTGAATTGTACCCATCTTTAAAGTATAAACAAATAAGTAAATAAATAAATAAATAGAATGCTCCTCAGCTGCCCTTCCTACCCTGTGCGCCTCCCCCAAGTGACCTCTGTTTCCAGTTGGCATGTACCCTCTGAGACTTTTCTCTGCATTCACATTCTGAAAGAATATGGTGTGTCCAGCTTTCTATTAAAACTTCCAGTCGAGGGGAAAAAAAATAACTTATTTAAAGTAGTGTATACATTTATAGATTAAGACACTGCAAGCAAATACAAGAAAATAAAAACACGATTTTTAACACTCCAAGATTGGTATTTCAATCTCTTTTGGTATTTTTAATCTTATCTAATAAATAATATTTGAATTTGAATTTCTCTAATGATTCTTAAAATCTAGGGCCATGTATTGCATTTTATATCTTATGTCTTTTAAATTTCTTTAATGTATACCCCTCACCCCTTTTTGGTGACAGTGACTATTTGTGTTGTTTTGCACCAGGCACGGTGGCTCACTCCTATAATCCAAGCACATTGGGAGGCGGAGGTGAGGGGATTGCCTGAGCCCACGGGTTCAAGACCAGCCTTGACCTTGTCTCTACAATAAATAAAAAAAAATTAGCTGGGCCTGGTACACGCCTATAGTTCCAGCTACTTGGAAGGCTGAGGCAGAAAGATCATCTGAGCCCAGCACCTCGAAGCTGCTGTAACTGTGAGTGTGCCACTGCATTCCAGCCTGGGGAACAGAGTGAGACTCTGACTCAATAAATAAAATAAATAAAAATATTGAGTTTTATATGATTTATAAATATATTAAATAATCATGTACTCAGGCACACGATCAAAATATTTTTACTAGTAAAGGTACATTATAAATTGTTTGAAACGATATGGTTTTATTATACAGATGTTTATTACACTCATTTTTCAGTTTTTGTAGGTTTGAAGTTTTTCAGAATAAAAAGAAAAAATAGACATTAAAACGAGCAAAAAAGAAAGTTTAGAAGATTCCTATTCTATTTTACCACTTTTTCAATGTGTGATCATGTTAACAATTCCAGAGGCCACCTAAAACTGCTCAGTCAAACTTGGTGGCAAAGCTGGGGATATGGGCATTTCTAACAGACCTTTCTGGAGGTTTTGATGTTCAGTGGTATAGAGAGATGATGCTTACCTTGTGTTTTGTCATGATTTCCAGAATATACAACCTTCCTTAGTCTTTTGCATCAATATTTATGGACCATGGACTCTAGGCCAGGCACAATGCTGAGAACTGGGAGTGTAAAGGATAAGGCGGACCAGAGAGATAGAGGCAGCTCTGTGGGCAGTGTGTAGTTCGTTTTTGATTTGTTGTGTTTGAGACTGAGTCTTGCTCTGTCACCCAGGCTGCAGTTAAGTGGTGCTCTCACTGTAACCTGAAACTCTTGGGCTCAAGCCATGTTCCTGCCTCAGCTTCCTGAGCTGCTAGGACTACAGGCACACACCCCTGTGCCTGGCTTATTTATTTATTTATCTTTGGTAGAGAGATGGGGTCTTGCTATGTTGCCCAGATAGGTTTCAAACTCCTGACCTTGAGTGACCCTTTCTCTTCAGCCTCCCAAAGCACTGGGCTTACAGGTGTGAGCCACCATGCCTGGCCTGCAATTGGTTATGATGACATTTAACACACTTGTTCCATTCACCTGTTGTTTTTCTTTGTTATCCTTTAGGATTATGAAGAAGCTGTGCTCTTGCTATTAGAAGGCACTGCCTGGGAAGAGGCTCTAAGGCTGGTAAGAGGATTTTAAAAATTCTTTGTATGTTAGGTGTTAAGCAGAAAGAGCAAGCAAGGGATTCCAGAACTGCAGGAATCCCTTGTCTTCTGAGATTAGTGAAATTAAGTAAGTAGAAATAGTTCAGGTTCCCAGCCTAAGGATAAGCATTATTCCAGCCTAAGGATAAGCATTATTATTATTATTAAGGATAAGCATTATTATTATTATTATTATTATTATTATTAAGGATAAGCATTATTATTATTATTATTATTATTATTATTATTATTTATTTATTTATTTTTTTTTTTTGAGTTGGAGTCTCACTGTCACCCAGACTGGAGTGCAGTGGCCGCTCCCGGCCACTGCAGCCTCGACCTACTGGGTGGGCTCCGGTGATCCTTCCGCCTCAGCCTCCCAAGTAGCCGGAATTACAGGCGCACGCTACCACGCCTGGCTGATTTTTTTATTTATTGTAGAGATGAGGTCTCGCCAAGTTGCCCAGGCGGGTCTCGAACCCGCGGGCTCAGGCAATCCACTCACCTCAGCCTCCCAAAGGCGTGGGATTACAGGCTGAGCCACCCAGCCTGGCGATAAGCATTATTTTTAAAATCATTTGTAACATTTATCCTTGATAATGTTTACGTTTGAATTAGACTTCCAAATGTAAAATATTACTGTTTTTTACTGAAATGAGTTTAGTTCCTTTGGCTGCCTTGTAAGAGACCTGCTTCTCAGGAAAATATCATGGTCACCTCTGAAAGTGGTCCATATCTTTCTAAGACTCTTACCCCTCCAGTGGCTAGAAGTTTCCCTACCTAAAATTACTGTATTTTTTTTTCTAGGTATACAAATATAACAGACTGGATATTATAGAAACCAACGTAAAGCCTTCCATTCTAGAAGGTGAGGGTTACATTTTAGATGGAAATCCTCATTTTGAAGTTTAGAGAAGGGGAAGGGAGAGAGATGGGAGAGTTTCCTTCTTCTATTGTATTTTTTAATTATATGTTTTATAGACTCACGCAAAATTACCCACTGGGTATAATAATTAATTCTCATCAGAATTTTTAAATATGCTAAACTATTAAATGTTAACACATAAAAGACTTGGATGTTAGAAATCCATGATAAAATATTATTAAGAATCTTTGTATTTGGGAATAGTTGGTAAACTTGAATATGAATTATATTAAATACTAGTATTGTATCAATGGTAAATTTCCAGCATTTAATACTTGTGTTGTGGTTATGTAAGATAACATCCTATTTATCTTGAGATAAATGCTGAGTATTAAGGAATGAAGGTTCATAATATGCAAATTACTTTCAAAGTGAGTACGCATGTGCAGAGAAGTAGAAAGCCAGAAATATGGCAAATTTAACAGTTGGTAAATCTGGGTGGTAGTGTGTGTGTGTGTGTGTGTGTGTGTTCATTGAGCTATTACAATTTTTATGTAGATTTGGAATTTTTCAAGATATTAAAAAAATAAAAAGCACCTTTGCAAATGAAGTTATGGTTCCTAGACAACATATGAAAAGGACCAGTTCTAGAGTACTTAGATGGTCACTGTGACCTCTTAAAAGCAAAGTAGAGAAAGACATCAGTTTGACTAAAAGGGATCGTAGGAAGTGAGGGTTGATTTTAAGCTCTGCCTTTTTAAGCGAGTCTGCCCTGTAAGCAGTGTCTGACCTTGCTGACTTTTACGTTTATTCACAGTCTTACTTTGTCTGCTCCCCCTTCCTCTATCCTGAGTACAACTGTTGTTGGGGTACTTTTTGTATCATTTACTTTAGGTACCCCTAACTAGACACAGAAAGCATCATTCCCGGCTTTATAACAATGTATCTAGCCAGTTCTTACTTGGATTTTTACCACTAATGAGAACCTAGAAAAATGCTGATAATTCAGCTATATAGGCCTAATACCTGTGAATAACATATGTCCTTGGATGGTAGCATTTTGCTTTTTAAAAAATATATATTCTACGAGTGTCATTTTTCTCTTGTGTATTTTCCTGTTAGACAGTAATTTTTAGAAATTATTAGATACATTTATTCCACACCCATGGGCATTTTGATGGGCGTTTAGTCAGAAACATCTAAGTAACTTTCCTCTTATTTTTGTTAACAGCTTCCTGTGCACCCCTTTTATTTGCCAGTTCTCTCTTGGGTTAGATATCGAGTCTTTGTTCAGATGATTTTACAAGATTAGTGGTAGATAGTATTCTGAGGTGATATTGATGAACTCCAAGATCTGGAATCTCTCCGTCTTCAGTTGATCAATGCTCATTAAGGGGGAAAAGGCTTGCTTAGAAAATCTAGTAATAACCTCTTTGTTTTTGTTGAATTCTAATCCTCCCTCATCACCCCCAGCCTTTTAGTTTTTCTCTTTGCCTAAATGTCACACTCAAATTATTTTCTTTTCTTTTAGTTTGGAAAATACAGTTTAGAAAATAAATTAGGGAGAGAGAAGAGAGAGGAGATATTCACCTCTACAAGGGAAGGGGCCAAGGCGAGGAAAACATGGCGATCATAGCTCAAAGAGCCACATGGACGCACCGAGTTTAACAAAGCAATGGCAAATGGCTGCTTCAGGTTGAGTTATTTTCAAATTATTTTCTATTCTTCATCCCCAGCCCAGAAAAATTATATGGCATTTCTGGACTCTCAGACAGCCACATTCAGTCGCCATAAGAAACGTTTGTTGGTAGTTCGAGAGCTCAAAGAGCAAGCACAGCTGTTGAATCTGGGTGAGTGTTAGCATGAAGACTATTGATGCTTATAGGGGAATGCAGAGTGTGTAACATACACATTGTCTAAGCTGCTTGGTGTTCCTCCTGCAATTTGGTTACTGTGTCATGGGGGGAGTCAGACCTCTGTGAAACCCCTTAGGGGCTGTGTATGTTTGTGTTTGTTTGTTGGGGAAGGGCTTGGGGACAGGACCAAGCATGAATGGGATGTCTGTCAGACATTCCCACTCACCTTCACCCAACCAGAGCAGCTGATGACTTCTGTGTTTTACAAAATGAGTTTCCTTGTTACCAAAAAAGAAATGAAGAAAAAAAAGTTTGGTAGACAACTGACTTATAGTAATAACTGTATTTAATATTATCTCTCTTTTTTTTTTTCGCATCAGTGTTTCACTCTGTTGCCCAGGCTGAAGTGCAGTCGCATGATAATGGCCACTTTCTGCCTCAGCCTTTCAAGTAGCTGAAACCACAGGTGCACACCCACCATGCCCTGCTAATTTTTTGATATTGTAGAAATGAGTTATTGCTAAGTTGCCAGGACTGATCTCGAACCCCTGGGCTCAGCAATCCTCTTGCCTCTGCCTCCCAAAGTGCTGGGATTACAGGCACGAGCCATATGTCATTCATTTTGATGTTAATTTAGTAACAAGTTAGTAATAATCCATCCTTTGATAGCCCTGGTTGACTCTAATTTGTATACCTCACTGAAGGTAAACCCACATTAGCAGGCAACGTTTCACCTGCATCTGCTGCTTCTTTTCTAGATAATGAGGTGCTCCATGGTCAAGAGTCAGACCTCTTCTCTGAAACTAGCAGTGTTGTGAGTGGCAGTGAGATGAGTGGCAAATACTCCCAAAGTAACTCCAGGATATCAGCGTACGTATCAGATTTATTTAGCAAATTGACCATGCCCTGGGCTTATGGAGAAAGTAGAAGCAAATAGGTTGGGTTTCTACTAGGACAATGTAGTGGGAGTGAGAAGGATGTTCTTCAAGGCATGTGGAAGTTGTGTAAGGACTTTCCCAGCATATCTAAAGATTAGACTTGATGTTAAAATGTTTTCTTCTGCAGCTTTGTGGCCTGTATGTTTGCCCATTGCCTGTGAGGCACTTGTATTGGACACTCAATTTACTCATTGAGCAAATGTTAAGTGACTATAACATGTAGGCAATGAAAAAGTGAAAAAGAAAGATTATGAAGAAAAAAGATTCCAAGCTTCTTCAGTTCAAAATCAGGAGTGGAAGAGATCACATAAGTCATCACACTTTTACCCAGTTATGTATTGCTTTAACACCCATCACCATTTTCCCCCAAACACAAATACTATCTGTAGATTCTTTGGTTTTCCAGAAGGTCTGTGGCCAACAGGTACAGTCTTTTTAGTCTCGTCAGCACAGGAAAAGCTCCCTTTTAAACATTTCTCTGATTTCTAACAGGAGATCATCCAAGAATCGCCGAAAAGCAGAACGAAAGAAGCACAGCCTCAAAGAAGGGAGTCCTCTGGAGGATCTGGCCCTTTTGGAGGCGCTGAATGAAGTGGTACAGAACACTGAAAAACTGAAAGGTAGACTGGCAGTACCGATGATATTTTTTGACCACAAAAACTAGTAAATAGGCAGGGCTCAGATAATTAAGATACAATTTTATTAGTTTGAGGAAAGGTAAAAACGTTGAACAGGTGGGGTCGTTTCAGCACTCATTCCTGAAACAGCCATTTTCAGTTGGTAACTGAGATGCCTTCCTCTGCTTGGCATCCACCTAATTGTACTGTGAGAGATTAGCATGGAAGCCAGGAGAAAGAATTGTGGGACCCTGCTTCCTGCTTGGGCCCCAGTGTTTTTGTTTTTCTTTTGGTACTAGATGTGTTGAATTACTTCAGCATTTAGAAAGAAAATAATGGAGAAAGCATCTGTAGTGTAATATTAGAATTTTTTTGCTTATAAGAGAAACTATGGTGTAAGTCTGTCAGTGGAGTTGAGGACAAAACTTACCACTTTCTCGAATGTTTTCTTTCTAGATGAAGTATACCATATTTTAAAGGTACTCTTTCTCTTTGAGTTTGATGAACAAGGAAGGGAATTACAGAAGACCTTTGAAGATACTCTGCAGCTGATGGAAAAGTCACTTCCAGAAATTTGGACTCTAACCTACCAGCAAAATTCAGCCACACCTGTAAGTCTTCTCAAAGATAGTGTACATTTTTAAATCATTTTTCACAGAGTATTACATTCACACAGTCCCTTAAGAGTCAAAGCAAAAAACTTTCCTATTCTTCAAACATAATATGCCATAGTTAAATGATCTTAATTTCTGTTTAAGCTGTCAGTACGGTTTTATATTTGCCTATACAGTGACTAGTACATCCTGTAGGTTAAGTGGGCTATTATTTCTCCTTTCTGGATGAAGCAGCTGTCATGGAGAAGATGAGAAAGTCAGGTGGTTGCCCCAGCCTTCAGTGAGGTTGAGATAGGGGAGGGGGAAGGTAGGCTCGGAGTCAGCCTCTCACCTCCCAGTTCAGAACCTGTGGACAGGATCAGTCTTTAAAGGGACCCCAGACCATTGCTTTTACTTTGTTTTATGGAAAATTTGACTTATCACTTCTGTGTGGTTATCACAAACTCTGCTAACTGTTTAAGGCTTTTTGCTCCATCAAGAATTCTAATGTATTGTCATCTATTTATTTTTTGTACCTCCGCTCACTCTCTTATACATCATCTATTTTTAAAGGTTTTGATTTGGATCCAGAAAGGCTGGTATATCAGTCAGGGTCCAGTAAGGAAAATGAAAACCACAACTATTATTTTCTCACAGAGGATTTCACATATGGATTGGTTAAATAAGTATTGGAGGAGTAAAAAGCAAAAGGGGAATGCAGAAAAGGACACTGAGCAACGATAGGAAGCAGCTTCTTCCCTTCTGGCCGAGAGAACCAAAGGAAGAGTTTGGAATTGTTAGATTTCGAAGCCGGGAGGGTGGGACCTTGCAGAACTGGTCCTTGAGCCTTTGAGAAGAGGGTACCAGCCAGCTTGTCCTGATATTTTTGAGGGGGCATGGCGAAGCTGTTTCTAAGTATATAGAAATACATGGAAGCTGAGAGGACACCTGCTGCTGAGGGAAAAGCAAAAGCCAAGGAGCAAATCTTCCCTTCCTCCTTCAGCCTTGCACTTTCCCTCTGCTGTCCCCTGTTCAGAACGTAACGGGGAACCCCCTGACAAAGAGGAATGCTCTTTCAGGTCCCAGCCCCAGTGTTACAAGCAACGTATAGATTGATGGGTTTGGAGCTAAGAGATTAGGAATCAGCTCACTAGTTAGAAACACACTTACTGGGTCTTGATTTCTTCATTGGGGATAGCAGTGGGGATAGTACTTCCCCTCTGTGCTTCACTGGAACGTTTTGAATGTTAAATGAAAGGATGGGTGTAAAAGCACTTTACAAATAAAGCAACTAAGATTAGTGAATGTACTATAGTGGGTATTGCCTAGAAGAAATGTATCAGCTTCAAAATGACTAGTTTTGAATAATTTATAAAGCCACTGCTCTCCCTTCTACTCTCCTGTTTTGATCACGTTAACTTCTAAGACATCAACTTTGTGAATACTTTAGGGAAAAAAACCGAGGAAAATTGTGGTTTTGTTTTGATCGGTGAATTATGGTAATGGTATTTGCAGGATACCATACATCACCTGGAAGTGCTTTGAGCAGATGGCACTGCTTCAGATACCGTACTTCTAAGGGACTGCATTAACCAGTGGACCTGGCATGTACCCAGAAGCTCACTGCAGGCTTGAAATTCCTATGAAGTCTTGTATTTTACCTTGAGCACGTGCACAGAGTTTGCATTCTGCTCCGAATTATGCACATATTTGCGTTTGGTTTAACATAAGAATGTTTGTTTCCCACAACTCTGAGTATAATTAATACTCTGAATATTCTATAGCCTCTTGTACTATTTTCCCTCCCCTTGGGGAATGGCTTGTTCATTCAGGAAGGACCAGGCATATATCGTTGTAGAGTTCCTTTTCTTCCCCCACTCCCGGCCCTATCATTACCTTGTTCTGGGAGAAAGGAGATTTAAAGGTCTGAGTTGAAACTAGAAAGGCTAGCAAATTGAAATCACATAGGGAAAGAGAAGTACTGTGTTTGATACCATACAGTAAAAATGACAGGCTATTTACTGCTGGTAGAGAGTTGGCCTTTGGTGTTCGCAGTCATCAGAAGTACAAGATAATCTTTGCTGATACAATCTACTTTCTCCTTAGGTTCTAGGTCCAAATTCTACTGCAAATAGTATCATGGCTTCTTATCAACAACAGAAGACTTTGGTTCCTGTTCTTGGTTAGTATTTTTTTCCTACAAATTATTAATTAGAAGGATTATCTTTCCGTGAATATTGAGAAAAGTTAGCAGTATTAGGCGAGACTGGGTATTGACTACAATGTTTCCTTAATTCTAAGACTGCATCTTTAGTAATGCTTCTAATGGTGAGGGCACAGTGGGGGATATCGAACATGACCATTATATGTATAAATTAAAAAATTTTTTTTACTAGCAATGGCATACACTTGCTCATACAGACAAATCACATTACCATTTCAGTCTAAATAGTCTACATTTACACATACATTTGCATGATTCTTCTGAACCATCATTTTTGGCTATTAGCAGTTATGCATTGCATATTGGGGCATTTTCATAATCCCTGCTTGTGAATGGGGCCTTTTTATCATGTTTAATTTGTAACAGTATAATTTGAAGGCACATCCAAAGAATATTAGCATTTTATCTATTTAGTTATACCTAAAATGTTTTGTTTGTTTGTTGGGAGGAGATGATTCTCAATTAGCTTATATATATATCCCTAAAAGTTAAAAGCCCTAAAGGCTTTCTTTTGAAATTTGATTAGAAACATTTGACAGATAACTTGACATCTTGATTTGCCCTTCAGGTAGGTCAGTCAAGCATACTGACTTCTCTCAGCTTTGAAAAAATAAATGGCAGGTTGTACTGTTGTTATTTGCATTTTCTCGCAGGCGACCAATAACATTACAAATTTTTTTTTAAGTTCTGCACTACAATAATAGTATTTTGATGATATTTGAAGTAACCTGTGGGGATTCAGATTGAGTTTACAGATTATGTTGTTACCAGTAATGAACAGCTACCTTCCATGCCAGCTAAACTCTTCCATCTGGACAGTAACCACTGTCTGTAGCTCCTCTTCTCTCTGAAGTCTGGCAAGATTCTTTTGATATCAGTTTCAACACATACACTTATTTATGAGATGCTAAAAATTCATTTTAGACCTGAGGCTAATTGGTAATTGTTTATTTTGTACTGTTCTCTAATCCAGTTGTGATTTCTGTCCCGTTATCCTCACTTCTGGCCTGATGCTGACCTTCAGGTCAGGTCCAGTCCCACCATTTCCTGGAGTATTCTAGATGGCTTTCCCACTTCAAGGAACACTTTCATTTTCTAGCTGAACCTTAAAGACACCATATAATACTTGAGGGTGCCTCATTATCTGAGTGTTTATTACCATTATCCTTGTGGCTACATGGTTGCATAGGAAAAAGGATGTTCTCATAATCAAAAGTTGGCCTAGGCTGGGTACAATGGCTCGCACTTGTAATCCCAGCATTTTGGGAGGCTAAGGCAAGAGAATTGCTTGAACACAGGAGTTTGAGACCAGCCTGGGCAACACAGTGAGATCTTGCCTTAAAAAAATTAAATTTTTAAAAAAGTTGGCATTAGTGAACTAACTACAAAATTAGTCCTACTTAAATATTCCTCAGCTGCCACTCCTCACCTAACAGTAGTTAAGTATATTCACGCATCCCCATGAGTGAGTGATTGATGGGTCATTTTTCTCTGATTGTTTTGTGCTTTGACACAATGCAATATCATACAGTCCAGTTGCAAGTTTTGTAAAGATGTAGTATTTCATAATATGGATCAAAGTGATACTGGGAAAGTGCTTGAATGACAATTGAGTTGACTTTCTGACAGTTGATAACCAAGTAAATACTTCAAATGATTTAACTATCAAAGGATTAAGAGAGGTCCTTGGAAAAATTGAAAAGCTCTCAGGATAAAAATAACTCCTTTTGTGTTTTGTGAAATTCAAACATGGGGCTGGGTGTGGTGGCTCACGCCTGTAGTCCCAGCACTTTGGGAGGCCAAGGCAGAGGGCTTGCTTGAGCCCAGGCGATCAGGGCTGCAGCGAGCTGGGATTATGCCACTGCTCTTCATCATCCTGGGCAATAGAGTGAAACCCCTAACTCAAAAAAAAAGGAAAAGAAAAGAAAAACCCTTATGATGATCCACTTCCACTTAATAAATAGTATATATATTTTCTCGTATGATTGTCTTAAAATTGTATTTTCTCTAGCTTACTGAATTTTTTTAAAAATTATATAATATGTATAACTTAAAAAACATGAGTTAATCGACTGTTTAGCTGATCAGAAGTAGGTATATAACCTTTGGTCCTCCTGAAACTGGGAGGTCAAAACTTATACAAGGGTTTCTGACTGAGTGGAGGAGTCGGCACCCCAACCCCACTTTGTTCAAGAGTCATCTGTAACTTTTAATGTCTTTCTGGTTTCGATGTACAGATATACTGCTAGAAGTTTAATTATCATAGGTAACGCCAAGAAAGTACATTTAGGTACATATTTTCTCATATCTCTGCTACCTATATATGATTCCTAGCTAGATGAGGGACTTCACAAATGTAACTGAATGTGCTTGAGAGTTCTAAGTTGCAGTAAGAATTTTCACCTAATCCTCCTCCTCCATCTACTTTTTTTTTTAAAGCAATAGTTTGGTTAATGTATTTGTAGAATTTTTTTATCATAAAGAAATTTCTGTTCATTAACTTTACTGAATACATGCTACTACATTTTTTTTTTACTCTTTAAAAGTTGAGGTAAATTTTACACGTAGAGGAATGCACAGATCGTAGGTGTACAACTTGATGAATTTTAATAAATGCATCCAGTCATCTAACTGCCACCACCACCACTTTCCAGTTGAAATATAAAATATCCTCCTACTTTGAACCACTCGGTGAGCATGCCTGAAGTTGAAATGCGGTCCCTCCTCTTAGGGCCGGGCCTCCAGGCTATGTCATATTTACCCTAACCTGAAGGTTATAAGGGGAGCAGAACATCAGCTCTGGATCTGATGTTCATCTTGTAGCTGTCTCCTATTTTGTTGAGCTTAAGAGTTTCTGTCTCAGCTCCCACCAACCAGAGTGAGTCTGTCACAATTTCCCTTCCTTTTTTTCTTTTAGATGCTGAGATTTTTATACCACCAAAGATCAACAGAAGAACCCAGTGGAGACTGAACTTACTAGAGTGACTGACCACAGTTAGGAGGGCTCTGATAGAGGAGGAGGCTGTTTTCTACTTATTCCTAGTTGTCATCCCACTCTTGCTCTTTGAGGCCTGGCTGTTGAAAAATGAGATGATGATTTACCTTGGCATTGCCAAGAGCTGCTGTGTGCACCAGACCTCAGCAGACATCAAGCAATTTTATGTTTTGTGTATACATCCTAATCATAAGCAAATGTAAAACTTTAACCAATAAACATCATTTTGTGAGAATTTGTGCTCTCTTCTTTGTGCTATTTGAGAGCATAATTATGGTCATCATGAGATTGGGTTTTGTTCCCAGCTACAGGTCTGATTCATATTTGGACCTTGGACAAGTCACAGTTGATTTGTGCCTCAACTTTTCATCTGTTAATTGGGAATAATGTTTCATGGTTTCTACCTCAAAAGTGTGAAGACAAGTAAAATAATGTTTCTAAATGGTTTTATGTTGCTGAAGGAGAGGATTATATATATAACAACAATGGCTACTAGTGCTACATTTGGTCAGATGTAATCACTTGAATGGCTTCCTTTCACGTTAAACTAAAGCAGAATAAAAAGTATTCTTTGAAATTCTAAGCCTTCCTTTGCTAACAGCTGTTGTTTTGTAACATCTTACCAGGTCATGTGCTTTCAGTTATAAGTGTACCGAGGCTCCTGTAGTTATATTGCCCATAGGAACAGTTTTACTGCTTGTGTGTTTTCTGTTAGAGAATTCGCAGTGTTAGAGCTGGAACAGTTGAGACTGTCTAAACAGGATCATGCACCCTTGTGGGTGGGCAGTGTGTACTGGATGGCATGAGCGGTTATAGATTATTTTCTGTTCTTTAAATACTGCTTCATTTAACTGAAATATTTTTGTCATTGTCTAATGCATTTCGTTTGTGTTTCTATATCATGCTTAACTGACCTGTTTCATTCCGTTTCTCAAAAGAACTTTCAGTTATTTTCTTTGGAAGAAATGAGACTGTTTTCTCTTTATGGTGAGTCTAGAAAAAAACCCAAGCTCATTCTGATAAGTTATGTGACTAGTCCTTCCCTGTCTATCATATTTATAGTAACTGAGTGAGGTTGAACATCTTAGGAGCTGGATAACTATAAATATTGAAGAGGCTGTAGACAAGACAAGGCTAATCTGGTGACATCTGGCAACGCTGAAGGCCTGCTCTTGCTGCCTGTGTTCTCTGCTCCCTAAGCCCTTGCCTGCGCCTTTGTGCCCACAGTGGGCTGCTTCACCATTATTACCCTTATTGGCTCTAAAGTCCCGGGAACTTTAAGAACAACAGATGTCTTCCTGCTACAAAGGAAAGAACAAGGCAATGGACCATGTGGCCACCCATCTTAGTGTCCTTGGACAAAGTCACTCAATTTTGCTGAGCCTTCCAGCCTTTTGTGCCCATCCAATAGGCACTTAATGGCACTTTGATGTTTTGGGTCATATCATTCTTGGTGTGGTGTGGGAATGCTGTCCTGTGCATTGTAGGATATTTAACAACTTCCTTGGCCTCACCCTACTGGATGCCAGTAGTACGCAGTCCCACCCCTATTATGATAATCAAAAATATCTTTAGATACTGCCAAATGTCTCCTGGGGGTCAGAATTTCCCCGCGTTGAGAACTGCTGGGTTAAGATAACTTCCAAATACTGTTCATCTTATTTTGGGAGGGGAGGAGGAGTCTCTTTTTCTACTAGAGCAATTCTGGGGATCAAGTAAGAGAATTTGAAAAAGTGCTTTGAAAAAGACTGTTCCATTGCTCAGCCTTATATTGGTATTTTTTTCTTATCTTAAAATGAACATTTAGGTTTGAGAAGGCCTGGAGACTCCCATTCTCCAGAACCAACTCCCACTCGTCCTCTTCACCCTTCCTCTTGCCTTTTGGGATATTCTTGATTTGAGGTTCAGAGACCCCTAAGGGTCTGAAGAGAGATATATACTTCTAAGTGATTAGTTTCCTCTAATCCTGTGTGTTATGCATTTTAAAACATTATTCTAAGAAGAGGTTTATAGGTTACCACCCTGCTGGCAAGATTAAGAACTAACCAAACTCCAACCTGCCCATCAGTGTATGATCAGGGAGTGTTGACAGTAGAGTGGCTTGGGCAGAAACTGAGTTGAAGATGATGTGCCTCTGTCTTACGTCAGTGGCCCAGCTCCTCACAGATTGGCACTCCAGTGAAAGGCTTCATCATCCTTGCCGAACTATCGGGACCTCAGATGCCCTTTTGCGCCATCTACTGGTGCCAGCCAGATACGCTAACTCACCAGACCTGGGTCAGGCACTTGGGGCCTTTCAAGACTGCCTAGGAAAACCTGGAGGCTGTGAGTGTGGCTCTGTAGGGCTTCTCCCTGGAGTTAGTGGAGATGCCAACCCTCCTCTGGATGCTGCATGTGTGCCTTTGAGTGCCTGTTTAGTTAAGGACCGTAGTAAGAGACTTTGGGCCTTCTGTGTGAGAGGTAGACATCTAAGGTTACTGGCTAGTTATTGTGAGCACCTTCAGGAGGCCAGATACTGGTATTTAGGTGTTTGTGTCTGAGTTTTATACTGCTGCGTGAGGTAGGCATTTGTATTCCATTTTATAGGTAAGCAAACAGATCCGCAGCTAGTGCTGGTAAAATAGAGCTCAACGCTCATGACTTTCCCACTGTTCTATACTGCCTACTAGGGTGTTCAGATGCTAGGCTTTAGAGATGGGACAGAGAATGTATTGGGGGCTGTTCTAGAGAATCTCCAGTTTAGAGTGCTCCAAGTACAAACTCCCCCTGCAGGAATACCATAGAACCTGCTGGGCCCTGGAAGGGCTTCCCTCACTACCGAGGGTCTGAATGTTCCTTTGGGCCCCTTGTTTGGGTTGGGATGACCAGCATAGGGGCAGCCTCTATCCTGAGCCCACCCCAAACTCCAGCTGTGTGCTGTACAGGCTGATGGAGAATCCAGTCTGCTGGGAGCTGCTTCTTGAAGTATCTGGAGAATGACCATGGCTTCCATCCTTGACCTCAGTGCTGATAACCCAAACTAAGTCTTACCCCAGTTTTTAAGAAGAGGAAATATGTATGGTACTCATTCTCTGAAGAATTGTCCCTTAAGACATGTATGTACACCTTGCGCATAATATGCTAGGCTTCATCAGCCAGTCACCATGATGGCTTAATAAGAACTGGCTGGTTGCAGTGGCTCACGCTTGTAATCCCAGCACTTTGGGAGGCCAAGGTGAGAGGATTGTTTAAGCCCAGGAGTTTGAGACCAGTCTGGGCAATATAGCGAGACCCTTCTACAGAGAGGGGGAAAAAGAACTGGTATTGAGACATAAGTGACCACTGGAACTAAAAGAAAGTCCAGCTAAAGCAGAGGTCAGACATCTTTGCCAGCTCTTTCCAAAGCTTCAGAGTTGATCTTGAAGTTAGGAAACATGCTGCCGCTTTGTGGGAGATTAAACTGTTACAGCATACTTCCAATTGGTGTTTATGGAATGGGAGCTTCTTATGTGCCCCAACATTTGCCCTATAATCTTCATCCCCCTCCAATAGATTTTAACAATAAAGTAGTCCCTAAAGTGGGCAATGCCCAAAGTAAGGGATAGAATCACTTTAGAGCTACTTTCTCTCAGGAAAAAGCGAGTGTGCAGTCAACATTTAATGCTTATCTTTTTCATTCACCCTCTACCCACTCCTGGCTTTGTTTTGGCAAATGTACAAGGGGGACTCAAAAAACCCAGAGTTCTCTTTTTGAAGGGCAGGCCTCTTGTAGTTCAGGCTTCCCCCACTAGATAAGTGTTCTAGGAACCCATTAGTTTTTATCTGGACGTTTTGAGAAAGTTGTGTCACAATTTGCGGAAGAAACATCTTGAGTTGTGGCAAACAGGTGACTGATTCTTCCACCACGACTACGTACCTGCCCACATTGTGCTGTGTGTTTGGCAGTTTTTGACCAAAAACAGCATTACTTCTGTGCCCCACCCTCCCTCTTCACCCAGTCTCGCCCAAGCAACCTTTTTTTGTTTCTCCAGATGAAAAAAGTCCTCAAACAGAAATGTTTTGCCAATGTGGAAGAGATGAAACAAACAAACAAAAAAAGGGCAGAGGCACTAAAAGGTATCAAAATCGATGAGTTCAAAAACTGTTTTGGACAGTGAAAAAAGCATCTTGATAGGCATACTGCATCAAATGGACAGTACTTTGAAGGTGACTGAAGTTTAAACTGTAAGAATAAATACACAGTTTTTAAAAAATAAATTCCTGTTTGGGGGGGTTCCCCCTTGTACATTTAAGGCAGGTGCTGCATCTGTAAAGAAACAGAGAAACACTGTGGAGGGGAACATGAGGGGTGTTTAATGCTACGGGAATGAGTGCACTGGCCCAGCTACCTGTATAGGAGGGCGCTCACCCCGCAGAGCTGTGCACTGCCAGTGCTGTGGCCATGCCGCGTCAGAGTTCAGAAGCACCTTCTGTAGAGGAAAAAAGGCCCATGTTCCTCGTACTCAAAGCGGTGGACCCACAGTGGTTGGAAGCCCTGAAGCGAAGCCAGGATGGAGCCGCCAGTCCATACTGCACTGTCTCTCTCGGGCAACACGTTCACCTGCGGGGTGTCATTGGAACACATGCTGCTCAGCTCCTTCTGCAGACGGTTAGGGAAACCGCTGAGCATCGTGCTGCCCCCGCAGAGCAGGATGTTCCCCATGAGGTCCCGTTTGAGGGCAACATCACACTTGTTAAGACAGGATACTGTCTGGGTATGGAGGCCTAGCTGCATGGACTTGATGAGGGATGGCTTGAAAAACATCTCTGAGCAGAGGAACCTTTCCTGGCACAGCTGTATCTCCTTCCCATCAGGCAGAGTGTACTGGATCATATGCTCAGTGGGAGGGACTTTCTTCTCCTCGATAGGGTCCAGGGCCACAAAGCAGCATTTCTTCTTGATGTCCTCCATGATGTCCATCTGGTCCTCAGTGAAGTTGTATCCTGAATTGTTCATCAGGCCCATCAGGTAGGTTGTCAGGTCAGAGCCTGCATAGTCCAACCGTCCGGTGATGCTAGGCAAAGGATAACCCTCATAGATGGGGACCACGTAGGACACGCCGTGGCCAACCTCCACCACCAGGCCGGACGTCCTTCCATAGGAGTACATGGACAGGCGGGACTGGTAGGCGATGTGCATCGCAGGGGTGTTGAAGGTTTCAAACAGCATTTCGGCATACTTCTCTCTGTTGGTATGAGGACTCAGGGGTGGGTCTGAAACCAGGACTGCATGCTCTTCTGGGGAGATCTTCATCTCTTGTTGGAAGAGATATTCCCAGATATCCTGCACTGTATCCCAGTCCACAATGATGCCATGTTGCAGAGGATTAACTAGCTTCAGAAGGACCTCTGGATTGGCGAGCTCCTGCCCCACAAACGTCTCCTTGCGATTGTCTCCAGTCTTGGCAGTCTCCATGTAGGGCTTGCCCACTGTCGTTGAGATCCTGTGGGTGGGGGTTGGCAGGCCGGCAAAGCCACACTTACAGTAGCCAGTGCCAAGGTCCACCACCACTGCCTTGGTCACCTCTAGCTTGGACTTCTCCTTGGCTGCTGCTGACTTAGTAGGTTCTTGTGGCTCCAAGCTCTTGCAGTGGACCCACACTGCCCGCTTTGCTGGACCATCCCTTATGGAGGCAGTCTGGAGGGCCTGTGGCTGCAGTGGGGCCTGGTCACCCATGATCTTGGCAGGCCCATCCCCTATGATTGCTGCCTGCGGAGCCCACACACTGTCAAGAGCCATGCTGCTCTCACACAGCTCCTCAATCCCACTCACTGGCTTCGAGGCCTAAAAGGCCTAAGTCAGGACAACTTCAGAATTTTCCCAACAATGACATCACTAATTATGATGTAGTCCAGTGATTCGGGGCATTCTAAGTACTGGGAACCATTGCCCTGTGTTAGGGTATATTTGGGGGTACTTTTCTAAATTTTTCAATAAACCTGATTTATTCAGTGAATTACTATTTATTGAGTGCCTGCTATGTACAAAGCAGCTAGGACTTCAGCAGTGGGAAAAAAAAAAGAAAAATCTTTTATATTCTAGTCAGTGAGAGTTGGGGGTGGTGACAGACGATAACTAAGATTAGCCTTAAGATCAAAAGAGAAAAAGCAAAGAAGGTGGATAGGCGGGGCAGCAGTACTAGTGTGGCCCAGGCAGGGCTCCCTGAGAAGGTGGCATTTGAGTGAAGACCTGTAGGAGGTGAGGGAGAGAGCCACATGTATGTCGGGGACGCAGCAGATGCTGGGGACTGAGGCAGATGTGTGACAGGAGTTAGAGCAGTACCAGTAGGCCGCAGCCAAATCCAGCCTGCGGCCTCTTGTTGAGTTCATAAACATCGGAACCCAGCCGTGCTCATTCGCTTACATATTGTCCGTGGCTGCTCTTAAGGTACAACCAAACTCAGTCACTGCAGCAAAGACTATGGCCCAAAAGCGGAATGAAAGTAAACACCGACTGTCTGGCTCGTTACAGAAAAGTTGGCTGCCACCCCCTCTGAGTTACAGAATCAACAGGAAGACCAGTGTGGCTAGTGTGGAAGCAGCAAGGAAAAGCAGATGAGATGGGAGGAGTAAGGGGGATGCAGGCGAACCCCTTACATCAGGCCTCGTAGGCCATTGCAAGGACTCGACCCTGACTATGGGTGATGTTAGAAAGCACTAAAGAATTTTGAGAAGAGGATGGACACCATCTGATTTAGATTACAGCAGGATCCATTGCTGGTGTGGTGACTAAGTCAAGCTCTTCCAGCTCACTTAAGACACTAAGGGTGACACCTAGGACAATATTAAAAGGAATTATTTTGGACATGCATTTGTACTCCTATGCCTCCTTCATCAGGGTCATTGGGTAGGCAATGAAATTAGACCCTAAACAGTCTCACTGATGCCACTAAGGCTCGTAGGTACATAGCTCACCCAAGGATATCCAGCCAGAAATGGCCAAGCTCTCCTTCCTACAGCTTTCTCTTGGGTGTGCTAAGACACACTTTGATGGGAACTAACATGCGTCTTTGAGGTTTCTCAGCCACCATCTTGCCATGCTATCTCTGAAGGTGAACACATCAGGCACAGGGGCTCACACCTGCAATTCTAGCACTTTGGGAGGCTGAGGCAGGGGTATCACTTGAGGCCAGGAGTTCAAGACCAGCCTGAACAACATAGTGAGACCCTTATCCCCAGCCCCCTCCAAAAATACAAGAAATTAGCTGGACATGGTGGCACACATCTTTAGTTCCAGCTACCTTGAGCTCAGGAATTTGAAGCTGCTGTGAGCTATAATAATGTCACTGTACTCCAGCCTGGGCGACAGTGAGACTCTATCTATTAAAAAAAAAAAAAAGAGGTTACTAGGCATGCTTTTGGCTCCTTGTGGGGTGTGAGAAAAGAAAAAGACCAAGTCCGGTCTCATGAACTTTGTGACTATCATCTGATGGCAACAGCCAGGCTGTCACCTCCAAAACCAAATCTCAGCTTCTTGACTCGGTGAGTAGCAGATGAGATACTAGCACTGAAGTTTAAAGGAAGAATAGGAAAGTACTTTATGTGCCTGGCTGCCTGAAGATTAGTTTACTTTCCTCTGTTATTCAGGGATTTGCATGGCCAACTCAGATGGTTTGACTTTATTCCAAAAAAACTTATATGATAACCAGAGGCATATTTAATTTAGAATCATCTATCCTTCCCAACCCCCTCTTGAATTCTGAGAAATCTGCAACTGCTTAGTACCTTTTCACTAACCTAGGTTTCTGTAAGAGCCTCTGTTATTTTCCTATTGCTGCTGTAACAGATTAACACAGATTTAGTGGCACAGAACAACACACATGTATTATCTCACAACTTTGGAAGTTAGAAGTCCACAATCTTGTCTTAGTGGGCTAAAATCAGGGTGTTGTCAGCGATGTGTTCCTTCTGGAGGCTCTGAGGGATGATCCTTTTCCTTGTCTTTTCTCGCTCCTAGAGGCCACTTGTGTTCCTTGGCTTGTGGCCCTTCCCACCATCTTCAGAGAACTTTCAGGTTTCTTCCATGGTCACATTTCTTTCTCTGACCTTGACCCTCCTGCATCCCCCTTAGAAGAACCCTGTGAATCCTTTGGGCCCACCTGGATAATACAGGATAACCTTCCCATCTCAAACTCCTTAACGTAATAACTTCTGCAAAGTTCCTTTTGTCATGAAAGGTAAGATACTCACAGGCTCCAGGGACTAAAATGTGAACATCTTTGAGGGACCCTATTGTTACCCAGTGTAATGTATACATGACACAGCTGAATTTCTACCCCAACCTAACCCTGCATATTTTTAAGAAAAAGAGACAGAAGTGTCCTTCTTGACCAGACCAGCTAAAACCTATCGGATCCAAGATGGCAGCTCAGTTGGCCTCTGAAGAACCTCTAACTTGATTATAATATGCTTTTCATGCTAAGTGACACTCCCCTCGACAGCCGTGAGAGGAAACACCAAACCAAAAAAAGGAGAGAAAAGGCATGACAGAATTCCAGGAAATCTCCACTCATTCCTGGAAAAGACATAAATATTCTTCCTGTCCCTTCTCATGTCCAACCCCTTCATTAAAGAAACCCTATATTTTAACCCCCTCACATCCCACCTAGTGAGAAGTTGATTTGTGAACCACATTCCTGCTTCTCCATTCTATGGCCATAGAATTATAGCCTGCACTGCTCGACCCCACTTTCAAGCGGTTGTGTTTATTGGCTTTGCAACATGAGACAGGAGAGAACCCTATTTTGGAGATAAAACCAACTTTGTCAGTAACACTGTCACTTGACCTGTGCCTCCCACTTCACTACGATGCTTAAGTCCGACATGCTCTGATTCACATGCTCTTCCTGGGCTGCCCAGGCTTGCCCGCCTGCCATCTGTCATCACCCTTTCTGCATTTGTGGGTGGAAGAGGTAGTGTGCTAGTTTAAGACCAGGCGCTCCGTCTACTCTAAGGTCCTTGAGCATAGGGACTCTCCTCACATTCTCTGGGCTAAAGCCAATGGGACACCTTCCCTCCTTTGACTTCACCTCTTAGAATTTCACATACTGGGTGCTCCTAATTAACACGCTATTTTCCTTTAGTTTTACTCTTTGCACCTTTTCTCTCTCTCTCCAGGTTATCACATAGTGGTACCAATGATAGAAGAATGTAGAGACGACACACTGCTCCACACTTCCACTGCCTGTCACAGAACCCCCCAAAATTGTCACCAGGCATCTATGTATGTGAACTTGCTGGGCTGGTGAGGTCCCTCTGGGTAGAAGCATCCCGTATTTCTCAAACTATCTTGGACCGCATTTTCTTATGGGATCACACCTATTGTTACTCCTCTAGCTTAAGACCAAAAAACCATGAGTGACCCCTTTTTGAAAGCAGCCCTGGAACCCTCTTCTATAGTGGAAAGAGAAAATGTGGAAAGATTCAAATCAAGAACACATTTCTCCTTAGTGTATCCTGGCTCCTGGTTTCAGTTTCTGGGATGGCACCCAGCCTTGACCTTTGGAGGAAAGGTGAAGCAGGTCCCTGGAATTTTAGCAGCTGTGGGAGGGAAGAAAGAAAATCTAGTGAGGAAAAGGCTGAGGTGCATTGTTTCTTCTCATGAATCATCTGGACTTTTTCTTAAAAACACAGATGACTGGCTCCCCTACCACAGCCTTACTGAATCTGCACGTGGAGGCCTAAGAATTCTACTCTTCAGTATGCTGACATTTGAGAACCCCTGAGTCGGGAGCTCCCAGCAAAGAGGATCCTAGCCAAAAAGGCACTTTGAGCCTCTTTCTCAAAGCTCAGCACCCAGTATGGACACCCAAGTACCAAGACTGTTTATTTTCCCTGAGGTGGAAGGGGGAGGAGCTCTCTTCAGACGACACACTCAGGTTAGGCATGGTGGCTCACGCCTATAATCCCAGCACTTTGGGAGACCGAGGTGAGAGGATCGCCTGAGCCCACGGTTTCGAGACCAGCCTTGGCAACTTGGCAAGACCTCATCTCTACAATAAATCAAAAACTAGCCAGGCATGGTGGCACATGCCTGTAGTTCCAGCTACTTGGAAGGCTGAGGTGGAAGGATCGCCTGAGCCCAGCAGGTCGAGGCTGCAGTGGCCATGAGCATGCCACTGCACTCTAGTCTGGGCGACAAGTGAGAAGCCAACTCAAAAAAAAAATCGAGAGACTCAAATCTGGATCCAGATACTTCCTTTCTTACAGGCTCCCAGACCAATGTTCCGCAGTCTGGTGGTCTTTGGGCAGCTCAAACTCAGCATAGTCAGCATACCCAAAATGGAACTCATTATCTTTCCCACATATCTGCTCCTCCTTGTGCATGTATGTGTCACCACCATCTGCCTAGTAGTTATTCAAGGCAGAAACCTGGAGGCAGTGGCTAGGGATCAAGTTGATGAGGAGGATATAGCACCATAGTAATCAGATTCAAATAACATTTTTGATCGTTTGCCCAAGGTCATACAGATTATAAATAATAAAGCTAGACTTGAACCTTGGTCTTCTGAGTCCAGTTCCTGAGTCTTTCTGTTATTCTGTATTATCTTCCCATAAGAAATGAAAGAAAAGTAGGCTTAGACCATCCATGAACACTGCTTTTAAATAGCCTAAGGGTTGTCATGGAAGAGTTTGCTTGTCCTGTAGAGCCTCAAGAGTAGACCCAAAACCGATTAATGGCTTCAGAGAGGTATAGATATCGGTCCAGTGTGAGGAAAAGTTTATCACTTTCAGCTGACCAAAATGGGGTGAGCTGTCCTTGTCAGACTACCGGGTGGGTGTTCTAGAGTTGAGATCTTTAACCCCTGGGCCCCAGACCGGTACTGGTCCATGGCCTGTTAGGAACCAGCCGCACAGCAGGTGAGTGGCAGGTGAGCTGAACTCCGCCTCCTGTCAGATCAGCAGTGGCATTAGATGTTAGGATAGTGAGCCCTATTGTGAACTGCACACGCCAAGGATCTAGGTTGCACACTCCTTATGAGAATCGAATTTCTGGTGATCACTTCACCCCACCCCCAGTCAGTGGACAAACTGTCTTCCACAAAACCAGTCTCTGATGTCAAAAGGGGACTGCTGTTATAGAGGGGATTCAAGTGTCCAATCCTCAGGTTCTGTGATTTCGTGATCCCACCAATGGGGTTTCTAGGTCATGATTCTCATAATTGTAACCCTTATGAAGTTGTTACCCAAATAATCTAGTTGAATAGTGTTATGTTCCAATAAACAATTTGGCAGACAAAAATCCCTTCGAGTTCTTCACTACTCTTATGGGTTCCTCTGCAATGTTTCCTTTTTTTGAGTTGGAGTCTCCCTCTGTCACCCACGCTGGAGTGTAGTGGTAGGCTCATGGCCACCATAGCTTCAACCTGCTGGGCTCAGGCTATCTTTCCGCTGCAACCTTCCAAGTAGCTGGAACTACAGGCGTGTGCCACCATGCCCAGCTAATTTTTTTTTTTTAGATTAGAAAATCTAGTTTATTTAGAAAGTAAATTAGAGAGAGAGAGAGAGTGAAAGCGAGAGCGAGCGAGCGAGTGAGAGAGAGAGAGAAAGGAGAGTCACCTTCCCAAGGCAGGAAAGGGGATCAAAGCCAGGAAACATGGCGATGGCCATAGCTCCAAGAGCACCTGATATTTTTATTTATATAGAGACGAGATCTCACCATGTTGCCCAGGCTGGTCTCAAATCCCTGGGCTCAGGCAATCCTCTTGCCTCAGCCTCCCAAAGTGCTAGGATTAAAGGCATGATCCACCGTGCCCGGCTCTGCGATATTTCTTAACTAAGTCTTTTCCCATCTGCGAGTTGCCTAATCCCTCAGTCACTTCTGCTTTTAATTCTCCCAGAAAACTTCCTCAGCCCCAGTCACACCTCTACTCCATTTGTTCCCTGATTCTTCACCACCAAAGCCCTCATATTTTTTTGAGGGAAGAGGGGACAGTTTAAGCTGGAAGTCCCTGTGGGACCCTTTCTGGATGACAGCCCATCTTTCTTTGCTTAGGCACAGGTAAGGGATTCACCCTTCCCTTTCCCTCATGTCCCACACCTGATCATCGAATGTAAGTGCCACAGGAGGCCACAGGAGGCCATGCAGGAAGGCCTCAAATGCCAGAGTAAGAGCTTGGGTTTAAGTGAGGATGGTTGGGGAACCAACCAATTTGATTCTAGCTTCTCAACTCCTCTAGAACCTGTCTCTTCCTCTCTTCCACACTCTCATGGCCCTAGGTCAAGCCATCTTCAAGTCTTACAAGAACCTCTCCAGTGGCCTCCTTTCAGACTTGGGCTTCTAGTCTTGCCCCTCCCGTCCATTCTCTACATTATAGCCAAACACAAATCTTTCTAAAAATTTCCAAGGAGGTAAATCTCACCACTCCCCTGCTTAATGGCTTCATGGGTTCCCCAGCTATCCTCAGTTGAGTCTGAACCTACTCCTAGCATTTGAGCTCGTTGGCTCTGGGCTGCTCTGGCTTCATTTGTCTTTCCAAACACTTTAACAACTAGAAGAACCTCACCATGTGTCGTCCTGCCCCTTTGTCCAAGTTGTGTTGTCTGCTTGGGATGTCTTCCCCTCCTCTTAGCTACTTGATATATACCCGCACCTCTTTCAGTATTCCACATAAGCATCACCTCCTCTCTGGAGAATCTTCTGACTCACTTCCTCAAATAGGTTCTCAAGTAGACTTCTACTGAAAAGGCATCTGTATCCACTCTGTCTTCTCACTTAGGCTGGACACTGCGGGTGGCTGGGTGTCTATCATCTATCACCAGCGGGCTGCACTGGGCTTGAGCCACTACCCAACCCAGTAAATGAGGATTGAATGGAGGAAAGCATTTTTGGAGCCCTCAAGCTTTCTTTATTTTTTTAATTTTAATTTTTTTAGCCAGAGTCTCACACAGTTGCCCAGGCTGGGGTGTAGTGACACCATCCTGGTTCGCCACAGCCTCAACCTCCTGGACTGCAGTCCTTCCGCCTCAGCCGTCTGAGTAGATGAACCACAGGCACACATTACCGTGCCTGGCTACTATTTTTGAAATTATTTTTTGTAGAGACAAGGTGTCGCTATGTTGCCCAGGCTGGTCTTGAACCGCTGGGCTCAAGCAATCCTCCCACCTCGGCTTCCCCAAGTGCTGGGATTACAAGTGTGAGCCTGTAAAGAGCTTGGGGCCCTCAAGCTCTTTAAGGAAGCCTGGGTGCATTGGAGTTGGATGAACTTGGGTGAAAGTACCAACACTCCAAGAGCTGTCTGGTCTTGGGCATGTCCTTTGAATTCTGAGTCTCTGTTCCTCAGCTCTGCCTACCTCCCAGGATTCTGCAAAATAACATAAGTACCTGGTACAGTGCCTGACTTTCTAAAGGAGCTCAAATAGCACCCCCTCCACCAAGAGGCAGAGGAGGAAAAGGTGTTTGGTCAGAGACCAGAGGGTTAGACATGGAAACGCAGGGGGAATGAGCAAACACACCTGAGCCCCCGGGGTGCCTGGGTTTCTGAGACTGCCGGCCACCCACTCGGTCCCGGAGCAAACTCCATTTCGGGGGGTGGGGGCGGGGAAACAGACCAAGAGCCCGCCGAGGCCAGGCCCTCCCCCGGCTGCCGGAATGGGCCCGCCCCCCGTGACGTCACAATCCCGGGCGTGGCCGAGGCCCAGCGGGGGGCGCCGCTCGTTTCTCGCCGCCGAGCTCTGGGATGCGGGCGTGAGGAGGGGAGCCCGGAAGGCGGATGGCGACGAGGAGCAGCCGCAGCCCCATGCCCCTGGGCACGGCTCAGGGCGACCCCGGAGAGACGGGCGCGCTGCCGGACCCCGACGCCGGCCTCCGGGACGCGGGCGCGGCCGACCCGCGGAGGACGCCGGCCGGGAGGGTGCGCAAGATCAAGGCGCTGGTCATGGACCTGGGCTCGCAGTACTGCAAGTGCGGCTACGCGGGGGAGCCCAGGCCCACCTACTTCATCTCCTCCACCGTGGGCAGGCGCAGCCCCGGGACGGCCGACGCGGGCGACACCGGCAAGGAGACCTTCGTGGGCCACGAGCTGCTCAGCACGGAGGCGCCCCTGAAGCTGGTGAACCCGCTGCGGCAGGGCGCCGTGGTGGACTGGGGCTGCGTGCAGGACATCTGGGAGTACGTGTTCCGCACGGCCATGCGGATCCCGCCCGAGGAGCACGCCGTGCTGGTGTCCGACCCGCCGCTCAGCCCCAGCAGCCACCGCGAGAAGTACGCCGAGCTGCTGTTCGAGGCCTTCGGCGTCCCCGCCATGCACGTGACGTCCCAGGCGCTGCTGTCCATCTACTCGTACGGCCGGACCACGGGGCTGGTGGTGGAGAGCGGCCACGGCGTGTCGCACGTGGTGCCCGTGTCCGAGGGCAACGTGCTGCCCGGCCTGACCATCCAGGCCGACTACGCGGGCCGCGACCTCACCGGCTACCTGATGCAGCTGCTCAACGAGGCGGGCGGCGCGTTCACCGACGACCACCTGTACATCGTGGAGCACATTAAGAAGAAGTGCTGCTACGCGGCCCTCTGGCCCGAGGAGGAGCTGGGCCTGCGCCCCGAGGAGCTGCGCGTGGACTACCAGCTCCCCGACGGCAAGCTGGTGGCCATCGGCCAGGAGCGCTTCCGCTGCGCCGAGATGCTCTTCCAGCCCTCCCTGGCGGGCAGCAGCCAGCCCGGCCTGCCCGCGCTCACCGCCGCCTGCCTGGGCCGCTGCCGGGAGGCGGGCTTCAAGGAGGAGATGGCCGCCCACGTGCTGCTGTGCGGCGGCTGCACCATGCTGGATGGCTTCCCTAAGCGCTTCCAGCGGGAGCTGAGCCGCCTCTGCCCTGGGGACAGTCCCGTGGTGGCCGCCGCTCCCGAGAGGAAGACGTCTGTGTGGACCGGCGGCTCCATCCTGGCCTGCCTGCAGGCCTTCCAGCAGCTCTGGATCAGCAAGGAGGAGTTTCAGGAGCGGGGCAGCGTGGCCATCTACACCAAGTGCTGAGGGATGCGCCGCAGCGAGGCCTTGTGCACAGGCGGCCACAGGCCACCCTATACACATTTACAGAATTTCACATAAAACTTTAACGTGCTGTGGCTCTTGTCTAGCCTGGAATTCTTGCTCCAGTCAGATGGCATGAGGTGGAGATAGCTGGACTTAGAAATATGGGCACTTTTGCTCTGCTTGGAGGTGGAGGTGGGGGGATAAGGGAGGGGGTGTGAGGGACCCCTTCACTGATCCCACCCCTCTCCCCACCTTACGAGGGTGACGTCATCTCAGAGCCCAGCGTGTGGCTATCTGTTCTGTTAGCACTTCCGGGTTCAAAACTGAGTCAACAGAAATCCGTTGCTTGCTCACGCATCCACCGAGGGCTCAGTTAAGGGGCTAGCTTGGGTCACACTGTCAAGTGGTAGTTGGAGGAGACTCACTACCCGGCATCTGACTTCAGTCTTCCGTTTCTGCTCCTGCTTGCTCCCATCTTTGTCATTGATCGCCGTAGTTTCGCCACTGACCTCCCCTTGTTGCCTGCCACCCTCCACGTGGCAGCCCATGGTAGGCCAGTGCATCTCTCAGGTGTGTAAGGCCATTTCTCCCCCTCATTGCCCTCCCCTTCAACCCCAGTTAAAACTGCAGGCACACAGCAGAGCCTTCAGAAATCATGTGATCCTCTCCCTCCTGTAGAGATGGGGAAACTGAGGACCCAAGAGGAAGAAGGCCGGACCCAAGAGGAAGAAGGCCGGACCCATGTCAGTGGTTGAACCCAGGTCTCCTGACTCAAATAGATTATTTCTAGAAGGGCAAACAGACATGGTTCTTAATGATTAGTCAGCAACCCAAAGCACAGTCCAAGCATGTACTGAGGACTGAGAAATGACCAAAACACAGTCCCTTCCCTTGGGATCACACAGCTAGTGGACAGCCACATTGGTAGGGCCACTTCCTGTCCTGCAGAATGGGCAGGGGTTTGCGACTCGGAAATGCCCAGTAGGAAAGACATAGGAGTGAAGTGTGTGAGAGTGAAAACAGGGTGGGGAGGGGTGGTAACTCATGGCCTCTTTCTGGAAGACACCCCCCCCCCCCGCCGTTAATGCCACACAGGAAGAAAGAGGGTGAGCACAATAGTCAACCTCTCTACATGAATATTTCTTAAGAAAAAAAGCTGAAGGAGTCTCTAAAGGTGGAGCTAGTGCACGCAAGAGGAGGGAGGTGTGTGAAGAGCAGATCCTGAACTCCGCCTATACCTCCTTGTCCCTGCTTCAAGTCAGGAATTACACTTAGGACCAGCTGATATTCCCGAGGTGGAATCATGGAGGCCTCCACTTCCCTCTCATCCCTTCCCACAACTTCCAGTTTCTGCATGGGCATCACACGTGGCCCAGGACAGTCTTTACCCTCCAGCTCCCAGGGCGGAACATGTGATTTAGACTCAGCCAACCGGAACATCCCATCACCTTGGCCTTAGTAATTGGCTCTGGGTGAACACGTGATCTCAGTAGGCGGGTCCTGTAGAGTGAGTCACGTGCCTTTTGCTTGCGATTGGGGTGTGTGTGCTAAAACACCCATGGCGGTTGCTAGGGGGAAAGCTCCCTTGAACTGACCCACCAAGGATGGTGCAGCTCAGAGAATCTCGAGAAACAGGGCGGGTGCCCTGAGGATAAAGTCAACTTTTGAATCAAACCATGCCTAAAGCGCCCCCCACTGTCAGATATTTTATTTCTGTGAGCCCTGGGCTTTCAACCTCACTGTACTCATTGTCCCTGCCGGTTAGAGCCGCGGGTTCGTTACTTGCAACCAAGAGTAGTCTAGCTGCTGCAGTTTCTATCTCATTAAGGGCATTCCTCTGGAGCAAGTTTGCATGGAAGAGAGACCGGGATTGGAGAGACATCTTATGATTTAACTATTAACACCAGCTCTTCATTTTTTTCCTATCAAAAAGCTGCTGCATAAGAATTTTTATCAAGGTTTTAGAGAATGTCAGATAACACACTAAACTGAATGGCAGAGACCTAAGAATTTCCGTTGACTACTGTATATTCACTTCTTAGGTGTTTGTATCTAAGGTTAGATGCACAGATTCTTGAGGGCAGGTACTATGACCCCTCGTTTTGGTTTTCTCAGAGTCCATTGCTGAGCATGGCACAGAATGGGTGCTTAGTACAAGCCAAGTGAATTTATTCATTCCCAATCTGTGAGGAAGAATTTACCAGCCCTTCCCCTCATTTTACAGATGAGGACACTGAGGTTAAGAATCTTGTCCAAGTTCAACTGCCTTTGGTAAATCGAAGTACTAAATCAAACTGGTGAGTCCAAGATGCCTCTTTGCCTTTGTCTCTTTCTGAAAATTATCGATCTCTCTTCCAAGAAAAAAATATACATATAACAATTACTTTCAAATCATGAACAACAGGTATGATATAACTTAATGGTTACCATCCTGAGGCTTCAAAGAATGTCAGTCTCTTAGCAAAGGAGACTTAGCTTACCTGAGATTTCCAGAGACATAAGCAAGTATTAGAGTGACATCAAGTGGTGAATTCGTACTACTTCAACACAGAAAGAGGCCTGTTCCCTTCACTGTCTGCCTGATCTCTCTCCCCCAAATGTTTATCTGCTCTGAGTTATTTGCTCAAGGTGTTTTTAAGAAATTATGTTTACTACAATACAATCTCAGTCAAGATAAGTCTCTCCATTAAGGGATTTCTGCTAGATGAATTTTTTTTTTTAACGATACATTTTCTTGTGATGTGGTCATCCTTAACCAGTGGGGAAGTGACAGTGAGGTGTGGGGTACTGGTTTAATGGCTAGCCAGACTGATAGTTAAATATTTAAGAATTAACTATTGGTAGCTTAACACTGGCCAGGGTGGGAGTATTTGCATCCATAGAAATCAGCAAATGCTACAGATCGGGGGTTCCCCACCCCAAGAGAGCTTGTTTAAAAAGGGGAGCCCGGGAGTGCAAGAAAAATGATGGGTAGCAGAATCATCTAGGGAACTAGTTTAAAAAATATAACCAAAAGCAAACTGAACCTTCCCTGCAGACTGTGCTTCAGCAGATCCAGGGAAGAATGTAGGAATCTGCATTTGAGAAGCTCCCAGGTGATTCTAATAGACACTCCTAGTAAACAAACTGCCAGAAAAGTACATGGCACATACAAGCATATTATGTTTAGAAGTAAACAAGAAGTGTGAAATGGCGTGGGACAAGCCAAAGGTGCTGGGTGACTAAGATGCTGCTGCTCCAATTCAGAACGTTTCACCACCTAGCCAAGCTCCACTCATCCTTCCAGGTGCTGCCCAAATGTCCGCTCCTCTGGGACATGTTCCCTGACATGCTCAGGCGGGGAGCTCCTGCCCTGAGTCCCCTTGGCACTGCTGTGGCTTGGTCATGGCTGCCTTGGTTTTTATCATCTGCACACCTCAGCAGAAAGGACAGAGACTGTGTCTTGTCCATCTCTATATCCTGCTTGGATCTGGCACAGAGCAGATGGAAAGTATGCTGACTTTATCACTTACAAGCTCCTTTGTTTGTATTTGCTAGTGCTTGACTTTTTGTTGTTTGTCTTTTTCCCCAGAACTCTGCAGGATCCCCAGGGTGTTGGTTCTCAGCCCTTCCATCCTGGCTGCATGCTAGAATCACTTGGGGAGTTTTCAATACACGCGCGCTCATGTGCGCGCACACGCATACACTCACACTCCAGTATCTAAACTCCTCCAAATTAAATTCCAACGCAGAATGTTTAGGGGAGTAGAAGCACCCTTAGGATCCAGAAGGCCCCCTGGTGTTTTCGTGTGCAGCCCAGTTGAGAACCAGTGCTCCAGGGAAGCCCCAGGGCCTAGGCTTTCATTTTCACAGCCAGCAATGGCAGCCTATGAGGCAGCTCTCAGCCTAGACAAATGTTATTTTCTTGGCATGGAACCCTAGAATCTGCCAGTTTTCTGACCCTTCAACATTCCAGAAGACACTGCACAGCTTCTGAAAGAGTTCCACCCCTCCTGGTTTCTGTATTTGCATAAATATGTTAAATAACATTAGGAACCAGATGAGTCATAGCAAAAGCAATAGAACTGTGCTTACTGAGTTCTGGGAAAGTCAGGCAAGAAAGCAGTGCTTTAAGGATGAGCAATAGCAGACAGAGAAATTAAGGGCAAACAAGGCCTGATAACAAAGTTTTTAGCAATACCTGCTCTACTCCAGCCAAACACTAATGGAAACAACATACCTAATCCCACTGGAACTGTGGTTTCCAGGGGGAATCTTATATGAGGAGTTGATCTTTCATCACACGTTCCCATTCCACAGATGTGGGTGCCATGTTCAGATTCCTTCCAGGGGTAGCGGCAGTGGGTCTAGCCATGAGCTGAACCTTCATTGCCACCCAGCTTTGATGAGTTAGAACAAGGTGATGAGCAATGGGTCTAGTTGGTATCCAGCTTCTCTCATACCCCCCATCATCTGTTGACAGTGTGAACCCGTGGGGAGAGGGTTTTAGGCCTCCGTTTGGAAGTAGTGAGATGTTAGAAGTCACTGACCCACTTTTGCTAAGAAAGTATTAACAGGGCTGCCAAGAAGCTGAACTTTCACCAACTCATTTGCAACAAGGCAGTGTGAGCCAGCACTCTACCATTGTGGTGGTGGTGTTAGTGAGACACAGTGGGAAGATGAACTTACACATCCATCTGGCCATTAAGCTATACCTCAATAAGAGGACTTCTGATTTTAAAAAAATTTTAAGTAGAATCTGGAGTCTCATAACACTCAAAATGTCCGGGATTCCATCAAATGTCACTTATCATGTAGCAAAATATTTGACTTTGCGTAAAGGGAGGTCTGGCCTTTGTCCTCAGCAGCTGGGGGTTAATCTATGTCATACTTCATAGAAATGCCTTTGTTTAGGGTGGATCTTTGGGGGAGACTGGCCACACCCAGTACTCCTGACTATGCCAAAAATACCGACAATGTGATTTAAGGTAGGGGCTTTGGGTCCCACAGTATCAGTGGACCTGGAGTTTAAGAAGAATGATGTGGGTAATTGATAATTTATGCCTACATGATGGATCCCTGATAAAAATTATAAATACTGAGGGTTGGAAGGTAGTTTTGGGAACCTAAACTTGTAGTTGGTGTCAGAAGTGAAGGCAGTCTTGGGGACTTTGTCCTCTAACTTTGTAGTAACTTTGCAGTTGGCCCAAAAAACTCTTATTGTCATACTAAGAACCAGAAAAACTGCAGTAAGCACGAGAAAAGACAATCAGCAGATTCCAACAATAAGATGAATCGAGTGTTAAAATAATGTGACAAGGATTGTAAAGTAATCATTATAAAGTTATTTAACAAGCAATTATAAACTTTTTTTGAAACAGAAAATCTTGGTAAGTAATAAGATCTATACAAATAAACACATGGAAATTATAGAACTGAAAAATATAATTACCAAAATAAAAAATATATATGTGTATATACAGAGAGAGAGAGAGAGAGAGAGAGAGAGAGAGAAGCCACAGAGAAATGATGCATTGCTTATAATAGGAACACTACTAATTTGAATGACAGTAGACTTCTCATCTGAAACCATGGAAACCAGAAAAAAATGACACAACATTTTTCAAGTATTAAAAGAAAAGAACTGTGAACCACAAATCCTACATCTGACAAAACTATCCTTAAAGAATTAGGGGGAAATAAAGATCATAAAATAAAGGAAAATTAGAACTCTCTTTAACATTTTATTTATTTTTTATTAGCAAGCATAACTATTTATTTATTTATTTATTTATTTTGAATGGGGGTCTCACCCTTTCACCCAGGCTGGCAGTGGCACCATCACAGCTCACTGCAGCCTTGACCTTCCTGGGCTAAAGTGCTTCTCCTGCCTCAGCCTTCTGAGTAGATGGGACTATGGGCACATGCCACCACACCCAGCTAAATAAATTTTTTTCTTTTTTTGAGTTGGAGTCTCACTCTGTCATCCACTCTGTCTGCCACTGCAGCCTTGACCTGCTGGGCTCTGGCGATCCTTCCTCCTCAGCCTTCCGAGTAGCTGGAACTACAGGTGTGCGCTACCATGCCTGGCTAGTATTTTTGATTTATTGTAGAGATGAGGTCTTGCCAAGTTGCCCAGGCGGGTCTCGAACCTGCGGGCTCAGGCAATCCACTCACCTCGGCCTCCCAAGGTGTGGGATAACAGGCTGAGCCATCGAGCCTGGCTAATTTTTTTTTTTTTAGACACAAGGTCTCACTGTGTTTCCCAGGCTGGTCTTGAACTCTTAGGTGCAAAAGATTCTTGTGTCTTGGCCTCCCAAAGTGCTAGGATTACAAGCATGAGCCACCATGCCCAGCCAAAGCCTAACCTTAAAGAATGACCAAAGGAAGTTCTTGAAACAAAAAGGCAGTGATAACAGAACTTGAACTTGATAACAGACTTGGAACTTTGGAAAGGAAAGAAGACATCAGAATAGTCAAAATAGGGGTAACTATGGCAGACTATCATACTGCTTATAGAACTGAGATATGGGTTCTGAAATATTTGATGGTTGAAGCAAACATGATAACTTTATCTGATGTGGTATTCAATGTATGAAGAGGAAATACTTAACACAATTATATTTTAAAAGTTGGGAGAGTTAAAAGAATCTAAATGAACATGAGGTCTCTACACTTGAAGTGGCAAAATATCAATACCAGAAGACAATGATAAGTTACATATGGTTAGTGTAATACCTAGAGTAGCCACTAAGAAAATTTATACAAATTGATGTACTCAAAAACACAATAAATAAAGCAGGACAATTTTTTTTTTTTTCCCGTTGGAGTCTCACTCTGCCACCCAGGCTGGAATGACAGCCTGGATGGCAGAGTGAGACACCAACTCAAAAAAAAAAAAAAAAAAAAGTAGAAGTGGCTGTATTAATGTCAGATAAAGTAGATTTCAGAGCAAAGAATGTCACAAAGGATCAATCCACCAGGAAGACATAACAACTCTGAATGTGTACATACCATAAAATGGAACCTCAAACTACATGAAGCAAAACTGACAGAGTTGAAAGGAGAAATAGATATATGCACAATTGCAGTTGGGAAATTCATCAACCTGTCCTCAGCACTGGTAGAGACAGAAAATTATTGAGGATATATAGGAATTGAACTACATAATCACCATAGTATATAATTGATGTACACAGATCATTTCACCCAACAACAGTAGAAAAACATTCAAGCACTCAAGTAATATTCACCGAAGTAGACTATATCCTGTGTCATAAAACAAACTTTAACACATTTAAAATAATGGAAAACATACAGAGTATGTTCTCTGACCTTAGCGGGATCAAACTAGAAATCAATAATAGAAAGACAACAGGAAATCTCCAAACACCTGGAAATTAAAAACATACTTCTAAATAAATCATGGGTCAAAAAGGAAGTCTCAAAAGAAATTAAAAAAATAGAACCAAGTAAGAATGAAAATACAACATATCAAACCATATGGGATGTGACTACAGCAGTCCTGAGAGAGATTTTTTTGGGGGGGAGGGAGGCAGGATTTATTGAGAGGATAGAGAGGCTCGCACAGTGGGAGGGGACGCAAAGGGGTTGCCCTGATTTTTCTTTTTCTTTTTGAGTCAGAGTTCACTCTGTTGTCCAGGCTGGAGTGCAGTGGCATGCTCATGCCCACCACAGTCTCGACCTGCTGGACTTAGGCGATTCTTCCGCCTTAGTCCTCCAAGTAGCTGGAACTATAGGCACTGCGCCACCATGCCCGGATAATTTTTTGGATTTATTGTAGAGATGAGGTCTCACCAAGTTGCTCAGGCTGGTCTTGAACCCCTGGACTCAGGAAATCCTCTTGCCTCTGCCTCCCAAAGTGCTGGGATTACAGGCTTGCATCACCGCGCCCGGCCGAAGGACAAGTTTATAGCACTAAATACATTGGAAGAAAGCAAAGACCTCATGAAAATCTCAGTTCCTACCTCAAGGACCTAGAAAAAGTATAGTGAAGCAAACTCAAAGTAAGCAGAGGAATAAAATAATAGAGATCAGAAATTAGTAAAATTGGAAACAAAAATAGAAAAAATAAATAAAACAAAAAGCACAATGTTATTTTTTTTTAAACAGGATAACATTGATAAACCTCTAGCAAGACAAAAATAGAGGAAACAAATTCCAATATCACTATTAAAATATGATCTCACCATAGCACCTACACCCATTAAAAGGATAATAAGGGAATGCTATGAACAATTTTCGCCTAAATTTCACACCTTACACAAATTCAAAATGGATTATAACCTTAAGTGCAAAACATAAAACTTTTGGAAAAAAACAAAGGAGGAAATCCTCAGGCTCTAGAACCAGGCAAAGAAGTTTTAGACCTTAGACCAAAAGCATACGTCATAAAAAGTAGTATAGTATGTTGGATCTTATCAAAATTAAAAACTTGCTCTGTGAATGATTTTGTTAAGAGACATGAAAAGGTAAGCAACATTTAAAAACACATTACCAGGCCAGGTGCAGTGGCTCACACCTGTGATTCCAGCACTTGAGGGAGTGAAAGAGGGAAAATTTCTTGAGCCCAGGAGTTCAAGACAGCCTTGGCAACACAGTAAGAACCTGTCTCTACAAAAAGTTAAAAAATTAGCAGTTCTTATGGCATGTGCCTGTAGACCTTGCTACTCGGGAGGCTGAGAAGGGAGAATCATTTGAGGCCAGAAAGTCAAGGCTGCAGTGACCTGGGATTACGTCACTGCACTCCAGACTGGGCAACAGAGTGAGACCCTGTCTATAAATAAATAAATACACAGTACTATTTATGTTAGCACACATGCACAAAGGAAATACTTAGGTATAAGTCTAACAACATATGTGCTGGACTTGTATGAGGAGAACTACATACTCTGAGAAAAGAAATAAAAGATTTAAATGAATTGAGAGATAGATATTCCACATTCATGGGTAGAAAGACTCAATATTATTAAGATATCATTTCTTCACAACTTGTTCCATAGATTTAACACAATCTCAATAAAAATTTCAGCAAGTTATTATATATATATATATATATATATATATATATACACACACACATAATAGAATCAACAAACTGATTCTAAAGTTTAACTAGAAAAGCAAGACTCAGAATAGCCAACACAATACTGAGGAAGAAGAACAAAGTTGGAGAACTGGAGCTATCCGACCTTAAGACTTACTATAAAACTACAGTTATCAAAAACAGTGTGGTATTGGCTAGAAAAAAGACAAATGGATCAATGGAACATAATAGAAAACATAGAAATAGAGCTACACAAATGTAGTCAACTGAGCTTTAATAAAGGATCAAAGGCAATTCAATGGGAAAAGGATCGTCTTTTCAACAAATGATGCTGGAACAATTAGAAAACCTTATTTGAAAAGTAAATCTAGACACAGATTGTACACCTTTCACAAAAATGAACAAAATGCATCTTACACCTAAATGTAAACTGCAAAACTTTAACTAGAAGACAATATAGCAGAAAATTTAGGTAGCCTTGAGTTTGTTTATGAGTTTTTAGATACAAAATTAAAATCATAATCTGTGAAAGCAAAGTTGACTTGATAAGTTAGACTTTTATTAAAATTAACTTCTATCACTGGAGAAAAGAGACCATATTTAGCAAATGGTAATGGGAATACTGGCTGACCACGTGCAGAAGAATGAAACTGGACCCCTACCTATCACTGTATACAAAAATCAACTCAAAATGGATTAAAAATAAATGTAAAACCTCAAACTGTAAGAATCCTAGAAGAAAACGTAGGAAACACATCATCACATCACATCAGAGTAAGCAATGAATTATTGACCAAGTTCCCAAAAGCAAATGCAATGAAAGTTAAGATAGACAAATGGGACTTCATCAAACTGAAAAGCTTTTGCACAGAAACAAAACAAAACAAAACAAAACAAAAAACCATCAAGAGAGTAAAGAGCCAATCCACAGAATGGGAAAAAATATTTGCAAATTATGTATCTGACAAAGGCCTCACATCCAGGATGTACAAGGAACTCAAATGAAATGAAAGAAAAAAAGCAAACAATCCCATTAAAAGGTGCACAAAGGACATGAACAAACACTTCTCAAAAGATGACATACAGGCAGCCAACAGACACATGAAAAAGTGCTCAGCCTCACTAATCATCAGAGAAATGCTGGCAACAGATACTGGCACAGGTGTGGAGAAAAGGAAACACTTGGAAACTGATGGTGAGAGTGCAAGGTAGTTCAACCTCTATGGAAAGCAGTGTGGAGGTTCCTAAAATAACTAATAATTGAGCTCCCATACAATCCAACAATCCTTCTCCTGGGAATATACCCAGAGGAACATAAATTGTTGATAAAAAATATACCTGTACACATACATTTATCACTGCACGATTCACAATAGTAAAAACATGAAGCCAACACAGATGCCCAATGAAAGTGGACTGGATAAAGAAAATGTGGTACATATACACTATGGAGTAATATGCAGCCATAAAGAAGAACAAAATCATGGACTCCGCAGCAAATTGGATGGAGTTGGAGACCATCATACTAAGGGAACTATCACAGAAACAAAGAACTGAATACCGCATGTTCTCACTCATAAGTGGGTCCAGAATATTAGTCACATTAGCACAAGGGTGGGATCAGCCAACGCGGGACACTACTAGTAGAGGCAGGAGGATGGGGTGCATGTGACAATACAAAGCGTATCTGGTCCACTACCAGGGGAAGTGGGGTCAGCTAGAAGCTCAAAGTTCACTTGCATGCAGCCTACTTATGTAGTTAATCCTCACTTGTACCCCACATCTCTATAATAACAAAACAAAAAAGCTTGTCTGTCAATGACGCTGTTAAGAGAATGAAAAGACAAGCCACAGACTAGAGAAAATATTTACAAAACACACATCTGATGAAATATTTGTGTCCACATTGTACAAAAATCTCTTTAAACTTAGCAATAGGAAAATAACCCAGTTAAAACATGGGCAAAATATTTGAACAGACACTTCACCAAAGAAGATATAAAGATAGCAAATAAACATATGAAAAAATATTCAACATCATATATAAAATATGCAAAATGGTACAGTCACTCGAAAGACAGTTTGGCGGCTTCTTATCAAGCTCAACATATTCTTACCATACAATGTAATAATCATGCTCCTAGCACAAACCCAATTAAGTTGAAAACGTATGCCCATACCAAGTCCTGTACACAAATGTTTTTAGCCACTCTAGTTATAATCACCCCAAACTGGAAGCAACCAAGATGTCTTTATTTTTTATTTTTTTACAGAATAATAAACGGCTTTATTACATGAGCTAGGGAAGAGGATTTATTTGCCTTTCCGGGCCTTGATTTTTCTCAGATAGAACTCCAGCTCCTTGCCTTCTAGCACATAGCAAGCTGCTCGGCCACACTGGCCTGGTCTTGATGCAATGCAAGCAAGAAGTTTGCCCTACTGGAACTGCTCCTCCAGAAGACTGCTGATGTGGGCATTCTTTTTCCTTTCATCATATTTCTTCTGAATTTTTTTGGATCGTTTTTTGTTTCAAATCTCTTCCTCCTCAGGAGTCAGGTTGGCCCCCAGGGGCAGCGCATAGTGGGACTCATACCACTGTCAGTATGGTGTGCTGTCAATGAGCACAGTGCAGCTCCTCACTAGGGTCGTGATAAGGACCGACTCGTTATTGGATGTATGGTAGACAACATCGATGATCCTTGTTTTGCCAGTACAACACTCAGAACCCCAGGAAAAGTTGCCCACATCCTGCCTCAGGGCATGGTATTTCTTGTTACCTCCCCACACTCGGACCGTGTGGATGCGGCGGGGGCCAGTCCACCTTGGTGTTGGCAGTGGGGCGTTCCAGTTCATACTTCCGCTTCTTGTGGTAGGGCTTTCTCTTGCCCCCAGTCTTGAGGCGCTCGTGCCAGTTGTCCCGAGAGATGCCCCTCGATTGGCGCTGGCTGGAAAGATCGAGTTGTCTTTAAATAGGTGAGTGGTCCTAGAATGAAAGGACTTAATAAAAAAATTTTTATAAATAGGTGAGTGGACAAAGAAGCTATGGTACATTCATACCATGGAGTATTATTCAGCAGTAAGAGAGATGATCTGTTGAGCCACAAGACATGGAGGAACTATAAATGAACATTGCTAAGTGAAAGAAGCCAATCTGAAAGGTCGCATAGTATATGATTCCAACTATGTGATATTCTGGGAATGGCAAAAACATAGAGACAGTAAGATCAGTGGTTGGCAGGGGTTAGGGGAGAGGGTGGAGGGGTGACTGGGTGAAGCACAGGAGACTTTTAGGGCAGTGAAGCCATTTTGTGTGATACCATGATGGTGGATACATGACATTCTGCATTTGTCAAAAACCCATAGAACCGTGTAACACAGAGTGAACCTAAATGTAGACAATGAACCATAAAGTATCTTTAGTGGCTCATTCATGATAACAAGCTTACCATATTAATGCAAGAGTTAGTAATAGGGGAAACTGTGTGTGGGGGCAGGGTGAGAGGTGGGGTGGTATATGGGGAAAACTGCTCAGTTTTTCTGCTAATCTAAAAACTGTTCTAAGAAACAAAGTCTATTAATTTTTTTAAAGCATGGCTAAAAAATAGATAATCTAAAGACTGCAAGGAAATATTTGCAAACCATATATAACCAGCAAAGGACTAGTATCTAGAATTTTTAAAGACCCTTCAAAATAGAACAGTTAAAAACATCCAATTCAAAAAATGGGCATAAGACATGACAGACATTTCACCAAAAAGGATATACAATTGGAAGATAAGTACTTGAAAAAATGTTCAATATCACTAGCTATGAGGGAGATGAAAATTAAAACCATAGTGAGCTATCATTAGACATCTATCATAAAGGAAAAGAAAGGTGACAACGCAAAAGCTGGCGGGGATGAGGAGACACTGTGTCACTCATATTGCTGGGAGGAATGCAAAGTTATACAGCTGCTATGGAAAACAGTTTGGCAGTTTCTTAAAAAACTAAACATTCAGCTACTATACTACCCAGAAGTTGTACTTGGGCATTTATCCCAAAGAAATAAAAGCTTATCTTTACACAAAAATCTGTACACACATATTCATAACAGCTTTGTTCATAATAGCCTGAAATTGGACATAATCCGGATGTCTTTCAGTGTGTGGATGATTAAACTGTATATTCATACTATGGAATACTACTTAGCAATTAAAAAAGAACGAATTATATGTTACAGGTCTTTTAGAATTTGTCTAGTATGTTTTCCAGTTCTTACCAGAAGACTCCACTGTGTGGGGGATGAATGAAAGAACATAAATAGATGCAACGACTTGGATGAATTGCCACAGAATTATGCTGAGTGAAAAAAAGCCAATCCCTAAAGATCACATACTGTATGATTCCATTTATATGCCATCTTTTTTTCAACAAGCAGGCCATTTATATGGCATTTTTAAAAAACCCAAATTATAGAAAGGGAGAACAGATTTGTGGTTCTAGCGTTTAGGGTTGGGTTGGTAGGGGAAAGTAGGAATGGTTATAAAAGGAAAATTGGAGGAATCCTTGTATGGTGAAACTACTGGGTATCTTTACTTTATGAATGTCAGTATCATGGTTGTGATATTATACTATCGTTTTGCAAGATGTTACCATTGGGGAAAACTGGGTAAAATATACAGAGAATCTCTCTATATTAACCCTTACAACTGCATGTGAATCTACAATTATGTGACAATAAAAAACCTAATTTAAAAAACTTAGACAAATGAAGAGATAGAGAAAAAATACATATCCTAGTGTCCAAGACACACCTTAGACAAGTTAAAATCTCTGAAAAGGGAACTAGATATCTATATCTCTGTATCTATGTCTAACTTTTTTTGAGACAGGGTCTCACCTTGTTGCCCAGCCTGGAGTGCAATTGGTGCCATCTTGGCTCACTGCAGACTTGATCCCCTGGCTTCAAGTCATCTTTCTGCCTCAGCCTCCTGAGTAGCTGAGACTACCGGCACATGCCACCACGCCTGGCTAATTTTTTTTTTTTTTGAGTTGGAGTCTCACTCCGTCGCCCAGACTGGAGTGCAGTGGCCACTCCCGGCCACCGCAGCCTTGACCTGCTGGGCTCCGGCGATCCTTCCACCTCAGCATTCCAGTACTGGGAACTACAGGTGCGCGCTACCACGCCCGGCTGATTTTCTATTTATTGTAGAGATGAGGTCTCGCCAAGTTGCCCAGGCGGGTCTCGAACCCGCGGGCTCGGGCAATCCACTCACCTCAGCCTCCCAAAGGCGTGGGATTACAGGCTGAGCCACCGAGCCCGGCCTGGCTAATTTTTAAAAATTTTTTTGTAGAGACATGGTCTCACTATGTTGTCCAGGCTGGTCTCGAATTCCTGGGCTCAATTGATCCTCCTACCTCAGCCTCCCAAAGGGCTGGTATTATAGGCATGAGCCCATGCCCAGGCCGGTATTAATATTGATTTTTAAGTTTTTCAGATGGATCCAATGCACAGTCAAGTTTGAGAACCAATACTTTAGTCAACTGTGTGGAGTATGGGGAGTCAGCTGAGGGGGCAGTACAGAGCTTTGGGGTTATACACATTGGCTCTGAGACTAGCTGTGTGGTCTTGGGCAAGCCATTTAAACTCACACAGTAGCCTCAGGGTCTTCTTTGTAAATTGGTGACCACCTATCCTTACTTCCCAGCAACGTTTTGAAGAGCAAGAAGAAAATGTAAGTGTTTCATAAATTGTGAAGTGCAATATAAATGTTCCGATCAGCATGCAGTGTATATTGGACATATGTATTAATCTATTTTAATATGTAAAGAATATCTACTGTATGCAGAAATGTTCATGTTTACTATCTCATTTAATTTCTTCAACAACCCTGCCATGTCAGAATTGTGATCCTGTGAGCCCGAGGCACACAGATGATAAATAATAACACTTGTGGCAGGAGAAATATAGATTCTGTGACAGCAAAACTCCACCAACCATGGGTTTACCCAGCAGAGGTATTTGTCAAGGTCATTTAGGTATCAAAGTGAGCCTCTACTTTTGTTTCTAAGAAACATAAACAAATATGTAAATAGAAGTCCTGAAAGGGCAATTTTGTTTGAGTGATCTGGGTAACACTTCACTTTGCCATTATAGATGAAGCTAAGTGCAAGAGAAAAAAACAGACGTTGAGAATAAGAAAGCACTTGGTTTCTAAGTGATTTATGCCCAGCAAGATGCCAGAAGAGAGAGGCCACCAGAGCTAAGAGCAAGCTAGGACTTGCTGTATCCCATTAGCGAGTCTTAATTCTTCTTAATGCCCGTGTTTGACGACAAAGGTTGTTAAAAACACATTAAGTGTGGAAAAAGCTGATTCTGCTAGAAATTAAATCACGGGAACATTTGTAAAAATAAAGTTGAAGAGGGATCAGTTAAAAATATATCAGAAAATGAAGAAAATTTTTTTGTCAGAGTCCATGTATTCAACCGGAAATATCTAGATCACTGGTATGCTTTTTGGATTAAGATTATTTGATTGACCAACTGTGTGTATATAAATAGAGACCAAGTAATTCAAGGTCTTCCACCGCCCAAATGGATTTGGAATAAGGAACCAATCTCAGTGTTGGCCACCTGGCAAAGTTTTTCTAATGCTCTTCCAAGAATTTGGAGCTTTGTATGAACTAGCCACCATCTTTCCACCTCTGAAGGATATTTTTTCATCCACTTTAATCTCTGGTTGTGTTAGCTGGTTTGGAACTAAATTAAATCCTTAAAATTCTGACTCAGTGAATTGAATCTTCAGAGATTGGAGAAGGCATATGTGGGGTATGGTCTGGGCATGGACTGTTTCCCCCTATACCTGGCTTCTTCCTGCTCCCTCTCTCTGGGAGTTGCCTCTGGCCAAGATTGATCTCTGAAGGGTACGCATATTCCCCGTAATGAGTCATGGTATGCAGGTGACCAAGCAAAGTTGAAAGCAATGTACCTTCATGCACTGCATAGGAATTTGAGTGATTAGCTTGATCGCTTTGATTATAAAACTGCTTGCTATATTCCCCCGAGGTGCGAATTCTTCACCAAACTGCTGCCATTGGTACGTCCTGTAAGTTTTAATAAACCAATGTTTTTCCCTCCAGGCGACTTCTTTGGAATAGGTAAACATTACACAAAAGCCCCCTCAGATTTGGGGTCGACATATTACAGCCTACTTAAAGATAGTGGGATATTTTTGCATCCCGTTCCATTTTTCCTTTTGAAACTATAGAAGAAACCTTACTACTGGCCCAGGTCTCAGGGAGAAATGGCTGGTTTCAGTCTTAACTTGAGGATGTCTGAGCCTTGAAGAAGTTGGACATGGCTTTTCACTGTTATTGGTCTTGTTTTCCTAAACTGGTGAAATGATACTAAGAAATGATGTGGAAAACCATGTAGCAATCTTAGGTGAGCTTCCCAGCATTGGCCTAGGTCCCTGGGAATTGGGTTTCTACAGAGGCACCTATGAGGGCAATATCTAGGCAGTATCTGCTTCTGTCTCCAATGGATCCTTCCCCTCTGTTCCTTTTGTTACCCTCCTTCCTGGCTGGCAGGGAACACCTGGGTCTTCTTACCTTCTCAATTCCTTCTCTTCCTTATCTGAACTTTTACTTCACCCTGGTACTTGGGTGCCAAATGCCATGCTGTTCCTCAGCAAACCATTAATAGCTTTCAAATATTTAAAAACATTGACAAATTGAATTAGATACAGATAGTTTCTTTTTCTTTTTTTTTTTTTTTGAGTTGGTGTCTCATTCTGTCGCCCAGACTGGAGTGCAGTGGCCGCTTCCGGCCACCGCAGCCTCGACCTGCTGGGCTCCGGCGATCCTTCCACCTCAGCCTTTTGAGTAGCTGGAACTACTGACGTGCGCTACCACGCCCGGCTAATTTTTTTGATTTATTGTAGAGATGAGGTTTTGCCTGCCCAGGCAGGTCTCGAACCCGCGGGCTCAGGCAATCCACTCACCTCAGCCTCCCAAGGCGCAGGTCTTTCTTTCTTTTTTAAGTCTCACTCTTTCGCCCAGACTGGAGTGCACGCTTATGGCTACTGCAGCCTCAACTTGCTGGGCTCAGGTGATCCTTCCACTTCAGCCTTCCAAGTAGCTGAAACCACAGGCATGCACCATCATGATTTATTTTTGATTTATTATTGAGACAAGGTCTCGCCAAGTAGTCCAGTCTGGTCTCTAACCCATGAACTCAGTTAATCCTCTCAACCTCTCAAAGTGCTGAGATTACAGGCGTGAGCTACCTCACCCAGGCTTATATCCCTTTTCTCCTAGGCTGTTGCAAGAACCACCTAATTGGTTCTCTTGCCTCAGTCTCACCACTTCCCATTCACTGTTCAGCTGCTCCATGAGTTAACTTTCCAAAACTTTGATTTTATCACATCACTCCTGTGCTTAAAATCTGCCAAGAACTTCCCATTGTCTACACAAAGTAAAGACCAAACTCCTTAGCACAGCAGTGTCCAGGATTCTCCATGACCTCGTTCCTGATTACCTCTTCATCTTTAGCCTTCACCCTGCCCTGCGCCCCTGCTGCTTAATTTCCACTCACATCCTGCAGCTTGTGGGTCCTCAAGCATACTCTTTTTTTTTTTTTTTTTTTTTGAGTTGGAGTCTCACTCTGTCACCCAGACTGGAGTGTAGTGGCACGCTCCTGGCCACCGCAGCCTCGACCTGCTGGGCTCTGGCGATCCTTCCGCCTCAGCCTTCCGAGTAGCCAGAATTACAGGCATGCTCTACCACGCCCGGCTAGTTTTCGACTTATTGTAGAGATGAGGTCTCACGGGTCTCGAACCCACGGGCTCAGGCAATCCACTCACCTCGGTCTCCCAAAGTGGTGGGATTACAGGCTGAGCCACCGAGCCCGGCCAAGCATACTCTTTCATATCCCTTCCTAGAGTGCTTTTCCTGCCTGCTAAATGAGAACGGTTCCTCATTTTTAAAAACTCAGATCAAAATAGCTCCACCACCCTCGTAGAAGTGGCCATACTTTCCTTTGTGTTTCACTGAATCTTGCACATGTTTTTGTTCTGGACCAACACTAATACTGTATTGTGGCTCACATTTGTTTATCTATATCCTTTCCAACTAGATCATGACCATAGATACATCTTGCTTATATTTGCATCCTTAAGACCTAGCACTTTGGCACATGGTAGATGCTTAATAATGTTTGTGGAAGAAAGAAGGGAAAGAGGGAGTAAGGAAATATCTAGCATTGATGTATCTTTTTTTTTTTCTAAGTTGGAGATTCATTCTGTCACCCAGGCATGGAGTGCAGTGGCATGATCACAGCTCACCACAGTCTTGACCTCCTGGGTTCAGGTGATCCTTCTGCCTTAGCCTCCAGAGTAGCTGGGACTACAGGCATGTACCACTATGCCTGGATAATTTTTTGATTTTTTTTTGTAAAAACAAAGTCTCGCTATATTGCCTAGGTTGGTCTCGAACTCTTGGGCTCAAGCAAGTCTCTCACCTAGGCCTTCCAAACTGCTAGGATTATAAGTGTGAGCCACCATACCTGATGACTTATCTTTAAAGAAAAGAATATAAGTTTTGGAAACTGTGTAAATAAAATGTAAGTATCTAATTGTATTTAACATACTTTGTCCTTATTTTTATAGGTTTAGAACTTCAGGAGAGAATCCTTTCTATTGTGTAGGTAAGTAGTTATTTTCTGATAAAGAATGCCTGCTCTCTAGTGCTCTATACTCTCTAGCGCTCTATACTAATTTTGTCTAGAAGGGTACCTAATATATCTTCAAAAAGAGTGGTCCAGACCAAATCCCATCCCTCACATGGAGCAGAACTATGGGTGAGAACACAAAGTAGTGGTTAAGAGCATGGACTCTATGGTAAGTTTGGATTTCAGCTCTGCCACATACTTATTCTGTGATCTTTGGCTACTTCTCTATAGCTTTGTTTCCTCACATTAAAAATTGGGGATAAATGTACAAACTGCAGTGAACTATTTGAAGATTCAATGAGATAAAACACATAAAGTGCTTAGAAAAGGTATTATCATTAATACTGCTACTATTCAGATCTGTTTTTTATGTCAATCATCAGACTAGGACTTTTCTTAAATTATTTTATCCTTCTCTTTCCACCATCTTTCCGTGCCACCATCATGGTACACACGAATGTTCCGGCTGATGATCTTAAGAGCATCAACAATGCCGAAAAGAGAGGCAAATGCCAGGTTCTTATCAGGCCATGCTCCAAAGTCATCGTCTGGTTTATTTTATTTTATTTTAAAGATGTGGGGTACAATTCAGCATTAGGTATACAAGTGGTCATCAAACAGGTAAAGTTTGGGCCTCCCCCTGGTTTGAGATCGGGTACCCCTATTGATGTTGTGTCCCCCCCACCACCTCCACCCCAGTAGTATCCCACTACTGCCAATCCCTTTCTTAAAGTATTATGGTAATTGTTCAGGGTCTGCTTATGATTGAGAACATGTGGTACTCTGTTCTTTGTTTCTGTGATAGATCACTGAGCATGATAAACTCCAAATCCATCCAAGTTGCTGTGAAGTTCATGTTTGTCCTTCTTTGTGGCTGCATACTATTCCATTATGTATACTTACCACAGGTTTTTAATTCAGTCTACTTTCGATGGGCAGCAAGGTTGGTTCCATGTTTTTACTCTTGTGAATTGTGCTGCAATAGACATGTGTGTACAGGTTTTTTTGTAGAATGATTTGAGTTCCTCTGGGTATACTCCCAGTAGGGGGATTGCTGGGTCATATGGAAGGTCAATTTCTAGTTCTTTCAGAAATCGCCATGCTGTTTTCCAAAGAGGTTTGCATTCCCACCAGCAGTGTAGTAGTGTCTCCTTTTTCTCTGCGTCCTTTGTCATCTGGTTTCTAGCAGTGATATGAAGCATGGTTACATTGGTTAATTTGAAATCACTGTGATCACAGAGCTGGAAAAATTGTTGTGAACGTCACAGGCAGGTTGAACAAATGTGGTGTGATCAGCCCCAGATTTGATGTACAACTCAAAGATCTAGAAAAGTAGCAGAATAATATACTTCCATCCTGCCAGTTTGGTTTCATTGTACTGACAACCTCAGTTGGCATCATGGACCACGAAGTAGCAAGAAGGAAACACATAGGAGGGAGAATCCTGGGCTTCTTTTTCTAGGGATGCAATGCATATGTACAAATAAAATGCCTCAGTGGACTCTGGTACTTCCACCTGGCCGTGTTGAGCCTTCAAAGCAGTGCATAGCAAGAATGTCTGTGGCAGTGTACAGCTGTTGCCTTCCTTGGTGAATGCTGTTCCCTGAAATGAGCAAGGTTTGGGAAAATGCTGTGATTGCTTCTTCACAGAGGAAATTCTGGGGTGTGGGGGAGGCATGTAAAAGGGGAGAGGTTCTCATGAAAGTAATACATGCATTACAAAAGTCACCCTGCTCTATACCAAAACCAGCTTTTTTTTTTGAGACAGGGCCTTGCTTTGTTGCAATCATAGCTCACTGCAGCCTCAAACTCATGGGTTCAAGTGATCCTCCTACCTCAGCCTCCTGAGTAGCCGGAACTAGAGGTGTACACCACCATGACCAACTAAATTTTTTTTGTTCTTTTGTATATATGGTGTCTCACTATGTTGTTGCCCAAGCTTGTCTCCTCGGTTCAAGTAATCCTCCCATCTCAACTTCTCAAAGCCATGGGACCCAACCCATTTTAGTTACATTTCAGTATTTTCTGTTTTTAGTGAGTTTATTTTTCCTAGTTCTATAGGTAGCATTTTAATCCTGCTGCTTATATTGCTGGCCATTAGAATAAACACTTGGAGAAGAGGGTCAAGTGCCTGCCAACATGGTGGGAGCTGTTCACTGAAGAGATGAGGTGTGCTGACCCGGAGCTTGGGCATGTTCCCCAGTCTGCTCTACCTGTGGCCAGCCTGGTGATGTGAAAGAAGGGAGAGAACCCCCTTGACTGGGGTGTGTGTCAGCTTCCTGAAAGGAAGGCCTCCTGTAAGATGTGGAAAATAGGCATGCTAGAGACCCCTAGAGATGGGGCAGATAACAGCTTCCATCTGTTAGAAGAAAGAAGTTGAGTGTTATGTCTGGGTTGGAGGTCAGTAGTATTTGGGAGACTGTGAGTAATTAATGTGGGCTTGGGGGTCCAACACCAGAAATGTCTGCTCTTCTACTCAGTTTTCTTATCTGTAATGGGAATGCTGTGGAGGGAAAAATGAAGATGTAAAGTACACGTACTAAGCACATGACAGTTGAAGTGGTAGTTCAGACAAATCTTCACAGAACTGGTTATCTTAATGCCAAGGTCAAGGGCAACAAGACCACATTTGTTTAATGTTATCGGTCTGCAGTGCCTAGCACAAAGGGATGCTTAAATAAAGACATGTTGACTGACTTAAAAAAAAAATTACTTTATCCCAAATGAATGCCTATTTAATCTGATTAACTCATTGAATGTCATTCTCTGTTTTAACCCCATTTCTGCTTTGTCTATTATGTGACATATCAAAGCAATTGTTGGATTTTTTTCTTCTTTTTTTTGAGTTGGAGTCTCACTCTGTCACCTAGGCTGGAGTGCAGTGGCTCACGACCACCGCAGCCTCGACCTGCTGGGCTCAGGTGATCCTTCTGCCTCACCTTTCCAAGTAGCTGGAACTACAGGCATGCGCCACCATGCTGTGCTAATTTTTTTATTTATTGTAGAGGTGAGGTCTCGCCAAGTTGCCCAGGCTGTTCTCAAACCTGTAGGCTCTGGCAGTCCTCTCACCTGGCCTCCCAAAGTGCTGGGATTATAGGTGTGAGCCACCAAGCCTGGTCTAATTGTTGGATTTTAAAGACACTTGTTATGTGGCCAAAGACTATCAGAGATACAAGAATGAGAGTAAGGACAGGAACTAACATTTACGCAAGCCTACTACATACAAGGAAGTATGTAAGAGACTTTACATTTGTTGATTATTTTAGTAGATGGCAGCAATGTGTACGAAATTGCCATTTCTACTGGGTTCAAAGCTCAGCATCTCAAGATATGGACTTTTTATTTAATCATTCTCTTTAACAAACATGCAGTGACTTTTGCCTGTAATCCCAGCACTTTGGGAAGCCAAGGGAAAAGATCACTTAAGGCCAGGAGTTTGAGACTGGCTTAGGCAACATAGAAAGACTTCATCACCACAAAAATTTTTTTAAATTAGCCAGCTGTGTGGGTGTTCCTCTATAGTCCCAGATACTTGGGAGGCTGAAGTAGGAAGATCTCTCGAGCCTAGGAGTTTGACATTACAGTGAGCTATGAATGTGCCATGGCACTCCAACCTGAGCAACAGAATGAGACCCTGTCTCTAAACAAGCAAACAAAATCATGTATTGTACCAGGCTGTGGGTTAGATGCCAGGGATACAAAATTAGGAGGATATAGTCCTTGTCACTTAGAAGCTTATAGTCTTATAAGAAATACTTTTTTCCCCAAGAATAATACTGCGAACATTTCTATATCCATCGTTTAGATTTAACATTTGTTAACATTTTGTCGTGTTAGCTTTTTATATCAGATGTCATGATACTGTACCCTAAATAAATATTTCAGCATGTATTTCTAGAAATAAGGATATAACCTCTACATTCTGCTAAAGAAATACAATGTTTTTTTAGTTGGAGTTTCACTCTGTTGCCCAGGCTGGAGTGCAGTGGCACAGTCATGGCCACTGCAGCCTCAACCTGCTGGGCTCAGGTGATCCTTCCACTTCAGAGAATAGCTGAACCACAGATGCACACCACTATGACCAGCTACTTTTAATAAATTTATCCTAGAGATGAGGTCTCACTGTGTTGCTCAGGCTGGTCTCAAACTTCTGGGCTCAGGCAATTCTCTTGCCTCCGCCTCCCAAAGTGCTTGGATTACAGGCATGAGCCACTGCACCCGGCCAAGAAACACAATCTTTTTATCTCATTCAACATCTCTACAATAAATCAAAAAAATTAGCAGGACGTGGTAGCGCGCGCCTGTAGCTCCAGTTACTTGGAAGGCTGAGGCGGAAGGATCGCCGGATCCCAGCAGGTTGAGTATGCGGTGGCCGGGAGCGTGCCACTGCACTCCAGTCTGGGCGACAGAGTGACTCCAACTCAAAAAAAAAAAAAAAAGAAAGTTAATAATAATGCCCCAATATGACCTAATACTCTATCCATTTTCTCAGTTGTCCCCAAAATGTCTTTTATAGGTATTGTTTGTAATCAGAAACTAATGAAGTTTCACACTTTGCATTTCATTGTTTGTCACTTTTAATCTAGAACAGTTCTGCCACTTTTTTCCCCATACAACTGTGAGTTTTTTTTGTTTTTTTGGTTTTTTTTTGGTGAGGCCAGACCATTTGTCTTACAGAATGTCCTCCCTTCTGGATTTGCTTGATTATTTTCTTGTGGTGTGGTATAACATGTTATTCTGTCCTTTCCTACAAACTGGAAGTTGGATCTAAAAGCTTGACTAGATTCAAGTTAAATGGTTTCTTTCTTTTTTTTAGAAAACAGAATTTATTGAGAGGACAGAAAATCTCCCACAGTGGGAGGGGACCAGAAGGGTTGCCTGTTAAATGGTTGTGTTTTTTTTGAGTCAGAGTCTCACTCTGTTATGCAGGCTGGAGTGCAATGGCATGCTCGTGGCCACTGCAGCCTCAACCTGCTGGGCTCAGGTAATCCTTCTGCCTCAGTCTTCCAAGTAGCTGGGACTACAGGCACATGCTACCACACCCAGCTAATTTTTTCATTTATTGTAGAGATGAAGTCTTGCCAAGTTGCCTAGGCTGGTCTCGAACCCATGGGTTCAGGCAATCCTCTCACCTCGGCTTCTCAAAGTGCTGGGATTATACAAGATTTTAACAAGAAAACTTAAAAACTCATGCTCTGGACTTCATATGCACCCTGTCAAGAGATTTTGAAAAGGTAAGAAAGAATATCTGGTTTTAAAAGTGAGAAGTCGCCAGGCTCGGTGGCTCAGCCTGTAATCCCGCACTTTGGGAGGCCAAGGTGAGTGGATTGCCTGAGCCAGCGGGTTCAAGACCCGCCCAGGCAACTTGGCGAGACCTCATCTCTACAGTAAATCAAAAGTTAGCCAGGCGTGGTAGGGCACGCCTGTAGTTCCAGCTACTTGGAAGGCTGAGGTGGAAGGATCGCCAGATCCCAGCAGGTGGAGACTGCGGTGGCCGGGAGCGGCCACTGCACTCCAGTCTGGGCGACGGAGTGAGACTCTGCTCAAAAAAAAAAAAAAAAAAAATTTCTGTATCCAAGACAAACTAAAATAAGCAGGAAATGAATTGACAAAGATATTTTCATTAATAGAACCAATAAAATCTTAAAATCTAGTCTCCATATGCACCACCATGAAAGTAACTAAAAATTCATTAACACTCTAAGAGGTAAGTAAGAAATATATGGGTAAAAAGACAGCTCAAACAAGAAGAAATACAGTTAACCAATTGTTCGTAAAGATTTGCACAGTCGGCATTGTGGTAATATAATCAGATTGTAGGAGAAATGTTTATAGCACAAAAGTTTTTTAGAAATATTCAAGATTGAAATCCAGTTCTGACAGATAGATGTGAATTTGATACGCTAATAGACTGCTTTTGATGTTATTAATTGGCACACCTTCTGGAGAGTCATCTATGGATATACTGAGGAATTCAGCAGCTCCATACCCAATTTTGGAGGAGCAGTGGATGGAGTAGTGTGTGGTGGCTGGCACAGACTGGCTAGTTGTGACAGACACATCCGTTTCCTTGCTGATGCACTGGTGAGCTTCCCTGTCTATATATTTCCCTTGGTCCCCAACATGATATGCGTGAAGTTGATGATGACGACTGACATCTGCTGAGTGCCTATTCCAAGCACCTTAAAATACGAGCTCCCCAAACCTGCAAACAACAACCAGATGCACTGGATACCATGGTTATCCTTATTTTACAGGTGAAAAAATGGGCAGAGGAACGTTAAATAAGCTTGCCCAAGGGCCCACCACTCATAAATGACAAAATTGGGATTCAGCCCCTGGAGGTCTGATTCCAGGCGCTAACTCTTTAATGCTGTGCTGTGTGCTCTCCCCTGGTAAGACGGTCACGTTGGTGTCATTGACTCATGCGTGTTCTTGTTCACTGTACCACCTGGGACATCGCCTTGTGTGTCTTAAGCAGTCTGTAAATGTCAGTTGAATGGGTGAGAAAAGAATGACTAAGGAGAATAAAACTATATATGCTTGAGGATGGTCCTTGCAGCTTTATCTGTAGAAGGCATGCAGACAGTCTAAGCAAACAACAGAGGGATGGCTGTATCATTTACCATCTTCCAATGGGACATTAGGTAGCTACCGAAAAATCCAATGTTAAGTCTCTGTAGCAATAGACAGCACATAACTGTGTGGGGGCTGTGTGCTAATGAAAGAACACAAGTGTAGCAGAGATTAGTATGCATTCAGTGTAATCTGCCTGTTTCTCCAGGCTTTATTTGTTTGTGGATATTGATAACCTAATGATGATGATTGAACTGAGTTACAGTTGCCCAAAGCCCATGTTCATATACCTCTGTCCCCTCCGTGTCCCCTGCAAGTGTTTCTGGGGATCCCCAAGGGGTGTTCCCACCCCCCACGCCCTGACATCTGCCCAGGTCTTTCTCTTCAGTCCCTCTTGGGTCTGCTGCAGAAGCCTACCCCCTCCCCAGAAGATGGGGCCAGTGCCCTTCCTTGAGATCCCAGAGAAGTGGCTGGTAGCCTTCGGATCTGAGGGTTAGCTTGTTCTCCAGCCCTGTCTTGTTCTTTGGCTCCTGGGCCTGAAGCAGTGCCATGAGTGCCCAGAGTCTCACGAAGACTACGCAATGACAGAGGGAAGTGCCAGGAAGGCAGGGATCGTTGTCTGTTGTGGTTGTAATGTTTGCCAAGCATTTGGGTGGCACCATGGTGGACAGACAGCACATATGAATCAAATGAGCAAACATCACTTTTTGAGCTTCCAGCCTTCCCTTCTCACCCTACCAGAACTCAAGGGGACAGGGGATAGGCCAGCAGGGTGCACTAGAACCTTCTTCAGTCAATGTTCCACATCTACACTCTCCAACGCATGTGGCTTGTTGCTTTTGGGGCTTCATGGTTCTGCTCTTCCAGTGTTTGTGCCCTAAAAACTCTTCGTTCTTCTGGTAGTACCCAGAAGTCATGCATGGAGGTCTCTGGAAAAGAGCCTCCAAGATGGCCTGATGTGCAGCTAGCCACACTCTCGATCCAGGGAGGGCTCCATGATCCTTTTACCAGTTATGAAAGACATCCGTAGCCTGTGAAAGGAGTTGAGAAAGGCCTTGGCAGAGACCGTTGTTGAGATGGGCAGTACGCCAAGAGCCCCATCATGGGAGATGTATGGGAAAGAGCCCGAAACGGGGTCAGGAAGCCTGAGTTTTCATCCCATTTCCGTCACTGCCTGGCCATGACATCCTAAATGTGCACTGTCTCTGCATGTCACTCCTTGTCTTTAGGGGACGGTGGCTGAATCTGATGTCTTAGCAAATCCCTTCAGCACCTCTGTGGAAACCTTAGCACCTGCTGGACATTGAAAATGACTTCTCTAGTGTGTGTTCAAGTTAGATTATGTCAGGAAAGAGAGAAGTGTTAAAAGAGGTATAGAGATGAGGGGGGAACCTCCAAAACCCAGAATTTAGTTATAAAAAATGGTGTATTTATTCTGACATTTTTAATGTCAGTCATTGTCAAAGTTGTCTCCATTTGAGGCAATACTACCTATTGAAATGCTTTTTCCATTGCTCAAAACAGTTTTTGAACTTACCAATTTCGGTGCCTTTTAGTGCTTCTGCCGTTTTTTGTTTCACCTCTTCCACATCGGCAAAACATTTCCCTTTCCCTTTGAGGACTTATTTCATCCGGGGGGCAGGGGGGAGTCACTTGGGCAAAATCAGGTGAATAGGGAAGGTAGGGCATGGGAGTCATGTCGTTTGGGGTCAAAAACTACTGAACACTCAGTACGGTGTGGGCAGGCGCACTCGTAAATCACCAGTCATGAAATGGACAAACGTGCTGAATCTCCAAAAAAAATTCATCGAAACTGAACACAGAACACAGCTTCTTACGACACTAGTTGGTACACTGATGCTGATGTGTTCCTAGAACACTTATCTAATGGGGAGAGCCTGGACTACGAGGGGCCCACCCTCCAAAATAATTCCTGTTTGCTTTAGGTCCTCCTTGTACATGCTGTTATTTTTTTCCCATTGGGAATCTTTAGGGAGTTGGATGAATGCCCATACCTTCTCTTTGTGGGCATTAAATTTTCTGTCTGTAAACTGCTGTGCTATGAAGTATGGGGGATACAGGGATGAGAACATCACAGCCTCGTTCCTGCCCATTCAAAGTAGAATGGAGAGAGGTACAAAATAATTAGAATACAGGGAAGATGAATAAAAAAATGATACAGAAATCATGTTAGCTGCTCCAAGTTTGCAGATGTCTCCAGGATCCTGTCTTCTTATTCCAAATATTCTCCTTTCTTCTTTGAAAGACAGTTTCTTTTTTGGGGGATGGATTCCGTATTTGGACCAGACCGTAAAGGTTACAAGAATTTGGATGAGCTACAATGTCAGAAGTTTTATTGCAGTTTTGCGCTCTTAAATTAGATATGTGTGTGGAGGTTTTGACTTTGCAAATATGAGAAAATTCTAAATATAGGTTCTCTTCAAGTCCTTTTCTAAGGCTCAGGAATAAATAAATAACGAGCAGACATTAAGGACCTCAGTAGGAGTATGGACTTTGTCTCTGGAGACAACCCAACAGACAACAGTTTGCAAATTATAGTGGTGATACAAATTTTTAAAAGTTTTTTTTTGAGAGATTTGGTCTTGTTCTATCATCCTGGCTGGAGTGCAGTGATGTGATCCTAGCTCACTGTAGCCTTGAACTCCTGGGTTCAAATAATCCTCCCGCCTCAGCCTCCTGAGTAGCTGGAACTATGGGCACATGCCGCCATGCCTGGCTTAACATTTTTTAAAGCTTATTTTGAATATTATTGTATATAGCCTAAGCTGAAGTAGTGTTACTTGGTTTGGGAGAAAACGTTTTGCAAAGAGATTAAAGAACATGCGAGGCTATAGTGACTGAAATGTTGACGTGCCCCTTTGGATAGTAGCAGTGATCCCCTGTAAAAGGTGGGATCTCCTAGGATAAAACCTGTCACTGGTTTTATGAGTCCGATTTCACTGGCCATTCGTGTGCAGTACGTCATGTACCCAACTGGATATATTCATATCATTCCCCCGAGTGAAGTCAGCTTTTTACAAATCATGCGCATTTTATTTACTAGTCAATAGCTGTGAAACGCACATTTGAGTCAGTGTCTGATTATGTATCAAATGTCGTAAGACAGCACACCCCTCTGCAGCTTAACTCCAGTAATTTCTACATAGGCTGCAGGGAGCTGTCTATCCATTTGTCCCTGTGTTAATATTCAGGTCCTGCCAGTCACATTGGATAAGATGAGGAGATTTGAACCTCACTGTGTTGACTAGCCTGGTTGGAGTTCGAGAACCAGAATTTCAGCAACTGGAAAGAACCCATGCATTGTGTCATTCTACCACCTCATCGTGCAGCTGGGGACACTGTAATCTACAAAGTGGTTTTTCAAGGTTATTGCCAAAGGGAGCCCCAAACACAAGGTGTCTGGGATTCATGTGTTCACTGTCTTTGCAGCCTGAAAATGTTGCTGCATTTTTCCTAAGGGGCAAAGATTCTTGGGGTTTGGGAATTACCAGGTTCTGTGATGGAGGGTGTGAAGTGGAATTATGTGATCTGCTCGATTTATGGGAGTTCCTTTCGTTATGCAAAGTGTAAAGCTAGGTCAGATGAGAGTATCCACAGCGGTGGGAGGTTGGGGGTAAGCGAACAGAAAGCTATAAACAGAGTTGAGATGATGAACTGCCATGTCCTAGGTTGGAAGCTCTGGCGTGAGTGATGGGGCTTTCTATCTCCTGGATTATAAACAGTTACTAATGCCCACGGACATTAAAAATCACTGGTCTTCTTGGGATTGTGGGTTGCATGATGGTTGGTATTTTGCATTTGTTGAAAACTGCATTTACTTTAGCCTTAGCCCACCGTACTTAGTATTTGATGGGTGGGGATGGAATGAAAGTGGTCTGAGTAATTTTCAGGTAGGTAAACAAAAAAAAAAGTGATGCCATGTTTGACCGTGATGCCATGTTTGACCAAGTGGACTGAATCAGCAGCTAAATATTATCCTTAGAGTCAGTGATGCTGGTGTGGAATCTCACCACCATATTGGTTTGTGATGATGACAGTCTTGGGGTTCGGAGGTGGGTGCTCTGGGAACTTTCTTGTGACGACGTCCCTTTTCCCCTCAATATTTTCTGCAGGTGTTAGAACATTCCTACATTCTCCAGGATGCTTTTAAAAACAGTCACGTCTCCATCTAGAGTTTAAAACCGATGGTTACTATGAAGATTTGTGAAGTCCCTTCATATAAAATAGAAGGCACTTTTGTTTTTTGAGTTGGAGTCACACTCAGGGCCACTGCAGACTCGACTTGCTGGGCTCAGGTGGTCCTTCAGCCTCAGCCTTACAAGTAGCTGGAACTATAGGCATGTGTCACCATACCTGGCTAATTTCTTGGTTTATTATAGAGACAAGGTCTTGCCAAGTTGCCCAGGCTGATCTCAAACCCCGGGGCTCAGGCAGTCCTCTTGCCTCCGCCTCCCAAAGTGCTGGGATTACAGCCATCATGCTCGGCTTGAAAGCACTTTTATTATAAAGCCATGAAACTACAGTGTGTGTATTTTCACACCTTGTGGCTAATAATTGCACACATCCTTTAAGAAAAAATCCAAAGAGGCACTCGCTGGTGAGAAGAGTGACAGGTGCTTGTCTCCCCTGCTCCTGGCTTCCTGCACTCCAGTGCCTGCCTTTGTTTTTGGCCTCTAAATCACCTCACCTCAAGATCTTATTCGTGTTCTTTGTTCTTCTGCAAATACTCTTCTGTCTGCTTTTCACATCCCTGGAGGCTTCCACTCTTAGGTTTATCTTAAATCTCACCTCCTTGGACAGGTTGTTCTGAACTGTCCTAACTCATAGTTAATTAATAATGGAGACAGGATCTCATTATGTTGCTCACGCTGGTCTTGAGCTCCTGGCCTCAAGCTATCCTCCCCTCTCGGCCTCCCCCACAGTGCTAGAATTACAGGCATGAGCCACTGCGCCTGGCCACAGTGGCACACTCATAGCTACTGCAACCTCGCCTTGCTGGACTCAGGCGATCCCTCCTCCTTAGCCTTCCAAGTAGCTTGGACTATAGGTATGTACCACCATGCCTGGTTAATTTATTGTAGAGAAGAAGTCTTGCCTCTGCCTCCCAGAATGCTGGGATTACAGGTATGTGCCACTGCACCCGGCTTATATGTTTGTTTTGTTTTGTTTTTTTGAGTCGGAGTCTCGCCTTGCTGGGCTCAGGCAATCCTTCTGCCTCAGCCTTCCAAGTAGCTGGAACTGCTGGTGTACACCACCACACCGAGCTAATTTTTTGATTTAGTGTAGAGACGAGGTCTTCCCGTGTTGCTCAGACTGGTCTCGAACCCCAGAGCTCAGGCAATCCGCTCGTCTCCGCCACTGATTCTGGTCTGTTTTTTTTTTTTTTAATCGAGTCTCTGAATCAGTATAAGTTAGCAGACAGATAACCAAGAATTGATGGCAGGCCATTTCAGAGCACAACCACTGTATATTTCTACACCTCATAAGGAGAAAAACCAGTCTGCACACTTTTCTCCTTGGTCATACGTAGAGCCAGGCCTTCCTGGTTCCTCTGTTCTAGTTGCAGAAGAAGGTAACTGTCATCTTGGGGTCCAGCCCAACTCGTCCCTTTTTTGGTGATGCCCATGGCATGACAAGGTGAGCATACAGGTATGGTTCTGTTTAACGTGGAGTGGCCTGGATTCTTACAGCAAGCAATGGTTAGCTGCAGCATCTCATGATTATGTAACGTATTTGTTATCCTAACCCAGAATAGGGGGAGAAATGCATGATAACCTTTACTTTCTAAAAATATGCCTACTCCCTCCTGTGGCCAAGGGGTATCATCAAAAATGCCAAAGACCTTTAAGGGCTGTTATTCTTCTAATCAGAAATGAGTGGGGAAGTTTAAGCAGCAGTTTGGATCAAAATTGTGTGTGTATGTGTGTTCCGTGAAATGACGGATGCAAGTTTTCCTTGACATGGAGTTTTATTTACCCTGATCTGCCTCAGCCACAGTAACTTGACAGGGTCTGGTTCTGGCACAGAAAGCCAGGGGGAGTGGCCAGGACACTGCAGCAGGGAGGTCAAGAACATTCTTAGAGCGCCTTTTGGGAACAAGCCCTTGCAGTGTTTTTATAGTCAGCTAAGATAACAGGAGAGAAAGGGGTCGAGGCTGCCTTTTTATGGTGAAAACTTTTAGAAAATTCAGTTGGCCCGCATTTATATGCAGGTCACTGGTATTTGTTCATCAGAACTCCCTTCCAGTTTGTGGCCCAGAATTGTGAGTATGACTATCAGCCCAGTTTATTGAGCACTGCAAGTTGTTTCATAGACCAAAGAGGATGGTACAACACAGTGGGGACACTTGGCCACTGTAGACCTCCAGCCTGTCCTTCTAGCATGGATCCTTCTGTGCATTTTGACCTTTTCTGGTAGTGCCAGGAGATACTGTGAGCGGCTGTCACAAAATTCCACTTTCTGGAATAACAGGCCACGTACCTCTGGTTATTTGCAGTAGTTCCCAGGAGGCCACGTGATGCCAAGTAGTACGTTATGGTGATGGCCAGCAAGATGTCGCACCAACAGGGCAGTGGGAGACTTCCCCAGCGTCTATGTGACACCTTCTGGTTGTGTTTTCTAGAATATATGTGCCATAGCTAGACTTACAACCAGCACACCACAAGCTTCTCAAGTTGACCTTGAAGATAACTTACTCTTTTTCCTCTTGGTGTTCTGGAAAGATTTCACAGGACTTCGGCAGTACAGATGATACATAACCAGCCAGTGATTTGAGGGTAGATGAGCCTTTGAAGCAAGAAACTATTTATAGTTGAATCTTAAAGTTTGGGAGTCAATTTTAAATTTGTTTTCCTTGTAAAAGACTGCTGAGGTATAATGAGGTGACCTACTGCAAAGGGCTTCCACGTATCCTTATTGAGCTGAGGCAAAGAGCTTGACATTGTCATTTAGATCTTACAAAATGCTGGCACTGGAGAATAGAGGTTTTATTTCTGGTTCATAAAGGGTTATAAATAGTGGACTTTTATTGGTTGCAATAAGTCAAGCAGAAATCATTCCCTTTATAGCCAGAGAGACACAGGATTATGGGAGTTGAGGGATTATTGCCATTTTGATGTAGTCCAGCCCCTGAAAAAAGTGGTAGCTATCTCAGGGGTATAAGGGTAGATTAAAACAAAACTAGTTAAGTTAGATTTCAAAGTCTGCTGTTGGTACTGTAAGTACCTAATAAAAGTCAATTGGCTAATGTTTCTTTGTAAGATAGATGGTGAGATACACACACACACACAGTATTCTAGTATAGATTGATTATAGCTAGTCCTTATTTTGCATTTAATAGTCAATGGAAAAATTACGAGTTCTATGACCTTTACAAATTTTTGCCAAAACATTACAAATTTTAATGTAGGCCATAAATATATAGGGAAATGAAAAAAAAAAACCAGTGCAGCTAATATTTATTTAGCATGCTATAATTTAAAATGTTAGAAACATTGAGAATCAAAGCGTTTTATTTCTTTGAGTAAAACTTAGGAACAATTAGAACGTTTGCTTTCTTTTCACCGTATAACTTCTGGAGTATTTTTTTTTCCTTTAGTGAATTGTTGGAAATTGATCTAAAGTTGGAAAATATCTGAGCGTCCCTTTCATGTCACCTCCTTTGCATTCATTTCATCATAAGCACCGTCCGACTTCGCTTTGTATTACTTTGTTGCACTTTCCGTCTTGTTGGCCCATACTCTTTTTTGGATTATCCGCTTTGGTAAAATGATTTTATTACTTGCAGATGAGCAAGCACCAGAACTGATTGCTTTATGGTCTGTGCCTACAGTGACTTTCACATGGGCAGAACCAGTCACCGACAGGCTTTAGAAAAAGTGACCTGATTGGTCATTGGTCCTGATGCACATCTGTTAGTCACATCCTGATTTGTGGACCAAGGAGCAAGCAGTGAAGTTTGTCCTCGAGGCAGTTCCTCAGTTAATGTACTGAAGCTTGACCCATGTGCTGGGGGACCGATATTATTTAACTAAACAGTGTTAAGGAAAATCCATGCATATTGGAACCATGCAAAGTGAGGAATGCCTGTATTCCAGTTATAAATTATTTGTAGGACATTTAAATCTTGGCTCAGCTCCCCTTTTCTTCCTACATGGCTCATTGAGTCCGTCCAGTTTAGCCAAGCTGTGATTAGAAATCCAATTCAGAACTGAACCAGGAATTTCGAAGTCATTGACTCAGCCTCAGAGTCAGCTTTGACTTCTCTTATCTAAGACTTCACAGGGTAGATCAGGCACTAGTGAAAGTATTTTCCAGACTCCATCTGTCACGGGTAGTTTTGACTTGATGTGCAACCAAGGGCCCTGAATAGTTTTGGTAATTTTTCCAACTTTCTCCTTCCTCTGCTTTCTCCCCTCGTCCTTGGCCTGCCCTTTTCCTCCTGTGTCCCATCTTCAAGTTCTACTGATTTTCCATCCACCATTATATTACTGCATGTTTCTTTCTATTCCTGTTGCCGTCATCCTAATGATGTGTTTTTCAACTTGAATTTCAATTGTTCTAATAGTTTCCTAACTGCCTTCCCCACTGTCGTCTCTTCTTTCCAACTAATCCTGCATGCCATCACCAGAGTAATCTTCCTGGAATATTCTTTCAATCTTGCTTAATCCTGTGCTTGAAGCCTGCAAAATAACTTAGTGATTACAGGATAGAACCGAAACCCTTATCAGGCCTGTAATAACTTTCATCATCTGACGCAAACCTCCTTTTCCAATGTGTCACCCTATCTCTTTCTTTCCCTCAAGAACTCGGAGTTTCAACAGGACACATTTATTCATTGTCTCCCAAATATGCCCATCTTCCCACCTTTCTACGCATTGTTTTTCTAAATGTCTTTTGTGTTTTCTGAATCTCACCCAGTTCCAAAGACTTAGCCCAAAAGATCTCTCCTGTGAAATCTATTTTGACTTCCTAGAAATGTCTTTTCTCTTCACTGAAGTGCCAAAGAATTTATACTTTACATTTTCCAGTTGGTACTTTTTTCTAATCTGTGTTTTTAGTTATCATGTGTTATTTCATCTCCCCATTTGGCTTTTAAATTCTTGAAGGGCGGTGACTGAGTCTTCTCTTCTATCTGAAAAGGCATTTGGCAGAGTGGTAGGTATAAATCTGTTCATTCCTTCCTTTAGTATTTTCTTGAGCCTTGGCTTTTTTTTCTAGACTCTGAGATGCATGCAAGGGGCAAAACATAACAAGATAACTTGCCTGACCTCACAGAGCTGTGGTTGGGTGAGGCATACAGAGAAGTCAGGCCGTTGTGATGCAGCAAGATGCATGGGATGAGGAGTGAGTGAGATTCGTGGACACACAGAGGAGAGGCATCAAAGCATAGATGAGGGATGACAGGGAAGCTTCTAGAAGAAGTGAGGTTCAGGCAGAGTCTGAAAAGTAAGTAGGTAGTTGAAGGGAGTCAAGTGGAAAGAGTGTTCAGGCAAAAGACTCAGAGTGGATGAAACTTTGGAGGGTTGAGAAGGCCCCACATTCCGAGGAACTGAATGCAATTCCACGTGGCTGTGTTGTAGAGAGTGAGGTGATATTCATGAATGATGAAATGCGGGGGGAGGCAGCTCATGCAAAAGAAGGGGACATCTTTGATGAATGTTCGGAAGAGAGGACTTCCAGGACCAGGTGGCTGAATAGAAGAGATGAGGGAGCAGCACCCAGGCTTTTGTTAAGGACCACTCAGCAGACGGAGATATTGGAGGAGGAGTTTAGCTGTGGATGTTTTGAGTTTGAGGTACCTGTGAAATACCTACATGGAGGCATACGTAGGAGTAGACAGTTTGAAGCTCAGCAGAAAGCTTTGGCCAGGACATGTAGATTTGGGTGACATCCACATGTGACAGGATGAAATCTTAGAGGAAGAGTGTGTGGAGTTCGTGAAGGAGATTTCAAGACTAAACCTTAAAGCTCATCTGTGTATAAAGGACAACTAAGAAAGCAGAGTGTGCAAAGTCTGTTAAGATGGAATAGGTGGCCAGGCGCAGTGGCTCAAGCCTGTAATCCCAGCACTTTGGGAGGCTGAGGTGAGAGGATTGTCTGAGCTCACGGGTTCGGGTCCAGCCTGGGCAACTTCGTGAGACCTCATAAATCGAAAAATTAGGAGGGCATGGTAGTGTGCACCTGTAGTTTGGGCTACTTGGAAGGCTGAGGCAGAAGGATTGCCGGAGCCCAGCAGGTCGACGCTGGGGTGGCCGTGAGTGTGCCACTGTACTGCAGCATGCAGCATGGGCGACGCAGTGAGATTCCAACTCAAAAAAAAAAAAGAAAAGAAAACAGAGTGTGCAAAGTTGTTGAGATGGAATAAGTAAGGAGGGAGGAACAAGGCTAGTGAGGTGGGATGTGACAGAAACCAAGGAAGGCTAGAATCCGTCCGTTGGACTTAGCAACGTGGAGGTCGTGAGTGACTCTGATAAGAGTCGTTTCTGTGTAGATGAGGGCTAGGGGTAGAAAACTTGATCGGACTCAAGAAACTCGTAGTTCATTGGGAAGTGAACGGAAATTTTTGTTGGGAAGTTTGATGATAGGGGAGAGGATTTAAAGAGGATGGAAGCTGGAAGGAAATGGAGTTGTGGGACTTTTATGACATGTGTTCAGCTAGTGAGAATCTGATGACGTTAAAGACTGATAGGTGAGTGGATTGCCTGAGCCGGCGGTTCAAGACCCACCTGGGCAAGCGAGACCTCATCTCTACAATAAATCAAAAAATTAGCCGGGCGTGGTAGCGCGCGCCTGTAGTTCCAGCTACTTGGAAGGCTGAAGCGGAAGGATCGTCGGAGCCCAGCAGGTCGAGGCTGCGGTGGCCGGA
>CAUYQG010083703.1:0-15699 GCA_963574415.1 Tarsius wallacei
CTCGGTGGCTCAGCCTATAATCCCACGCTTTGGGAGGCTGAGGTGAGTGGATTGCCTGAGCCCGCGGGTTCGAGACCCGCCTCAGCAACTTGGTGAGACCTCATCTCTACAATAAATCAAAAAATTAGCCAGGAGTGGTAGCGCACACCTGTAGTTCCAGCTACTTGGAAGGCTGAGGTGGAAGGATTGCCGGAGCCCAGCAGGTCGAGGCTGTGGTGGCCGGGAGCAGCCACTGCACTCCAGTCTGGGCGACTGAGTGAGACTCCAACTCAAAAAATAAAAATAAAATAAAATAAAATAAAAATAAAAAAGGGTTTTGCACATGTAATTAAGATTATTGAACTTAAAGTAAAATTATTCTAGATTGTCTAGGTGGGCCTAAGCTAATCACATGAGTTCTTATGAGCAGAGATCCTTCTCTGGCTAAAAAAAAGTTATGTGGCAGAAGGGGAGTTGGAAAAGTTTCCAACAGTGAAAAGAATTCAATGAGCCATTATTGGCATATAGAGTCATATGATGGAGAGATCTCTAGGATCTAAGAGTAGTTCCCAACTAGTAGCCAACAGGGATATCTGTCCTCCAACTGTATGCAACTAAATTCTGCCAAAAAACCTAAGTGAGCCTGGAAACAAATTCTGTCCAAGAGCCTCTAGACAAGAACCAAGGCTGAATAATGCCTTAATTTTGGCCTTATAAGATGTGAACCAGAGACAACATCTGAGTCCACCCAGACATCTGACCTACAGAATTGTGGGACAATAAATGTGTATTGTTTTAACCGGTCACGTTTGTGGTAATTTCTAACAGCAGCAATAAAAAACTAATACAATTATAAAATAACAAAATAAGGTATATTAATTTAGAAGGACAGTTAATTTATAAAATATGAAGTTTACCAGATTTGGAACTGACTAATTTTATAAAACCAAAGAAGAGATAGAACAAATCTTATGTTAAAATAGATGAGGAAAAACTTCTGGAGTTTGAAATCAAAGCATAGAATTATCAGTTGTAAAGTTTCAATTTATAGGTTAAAACTACACTGGAAACTTGAAGCTTGTATATTCTTGATATTTTTAAATTTTTCTTTGATTTTTATTAGGTTTTAAAAAACATTAGGTGTGATGGCTCACACCTTTAATTCCAGGACTTAGGGAGGCTGAGGCAAGAGGATTGCTTGAGCCTAGGAATTCAAGACCATCTCAGACAGCATAGTGAGCCCTTGTTTATTTGGGAAAAAAATTAAAATTTTAAAAATTATTCTGTAATTTTATTCTGTAAAATATGCTTTCTTACTGATAACATATCTTCTGGCAATCTAAGTTGTGAGAAGTTGTGTGTTTTTGCATAACTGGATGAAATACAGATAAAAAGTAGAAATGTACATTTATTTCTACACAAATTCTAAAGAAACAATTAAAACAGCCAACTACTATTATGTCTTTTGCAGGTTATAACGTCTTTAAAAGATATGAAAATTATACTGAGATTGTAAGTCAAATAAAAGAAGGCTTACAAAAATATGAATGTGAGAGCAGCAAATTTGATTAACAGATCCAAAGATTGATAACATTTTTCAAATATTATTGCATCCTACCATTGAGTTACTGCATCATTCAACTCAAAGAAGTTGCAAAGGAATTTTTTCCTTTATATATGTCTCTCTATAGTCCTAGGTAAATACTCTTCTAATTTCAAATTTGTACTATTTACCCCATGCTAACTCATATCTGATGATAACTTAAAAATATCAGATTGTGTTTTTATCAAAAGCCATTTATTGTGCCTGAATCAGTTATTAAATGCATTGTGAATGGTCCAAATTGGCAAGAGACAGAACATAGCACATCAACGTGGCATTACTTTTAAAAGAGGGCCCTTATACATAAGTTCAATGATTCCCAACTTGAAAATCCTGTAAGGGAGATAGTCCTTAACAGACTTTAATGTGATCATTATCCCTGAGGAACTACTCGTATGCTGACTCTCTAGATTCTGGTTGAATGAAGTATGTGTTTTGTTTCCATCACTGTTTTCTATTAGCTGTCAAGACAGCTCAGCCAAAACAGATGATAAAAATGTATGCAGAAAAGGAGGTGATGAAGTACTTTTTATTTCTCTTAAAGCCAAGGAAGTGAGGAGGAAACTTTGATAAATTCAGTTGGTAATTATCTCCAACAAGTTAAGTCTTAGGAGAGATACTAATAGATTGGAGAATTCAAAGGTTCTTTCAAGTGATTTTTTTTACACCCCATGATGACATTGACTGGAGATGATCTGACATATTGTGACTAGAATATAATATTATTGGAATACAAATACATAAGGGCAAATTTCTTTCAGCTAAAATATTTGCTGTAAGTCGAATACAAATATTTCCTTGGTAATGATACTTAGAGTACAGCATGCAGAAAAAGTTATTTTAATGACATAAATATATATAATAGTATATGAGTGTAATTATGATTATTTCCTTGTTAGATAATAACTTATTCATCATTTTATCACTATCACTTAAGCACAATATCTAGCACATATTAGATGACTGATGTATGATCACTGAGTAAATGAATAACTTTAATTCTCCTGATTTTTAAGGAAACACATTCTATTATCACCAGCAGTGGCAGAAAATACCATGTTGACTTTGTCTTTCACTTTTTGGACCTATATATAAAAGCTGAGCTAGACTGAAAAGAAAAATAAAGGAAGGAAGCCAACCAGAAGGTCACAAGGATATCTGTTGAGAATCAGAGATCTGATTTTCAATTTCTATTCTGCCTATTATTGTTGGTTGATCTTGGGCAAGTAATTTAACTACTAAGCTTTATTTTCTAATTTGTAAGTGATAATAATACCCAGTTTATAAGATTAAATGTAATTATATAATCAATTGTCTTATACTGTGTCTAGAATATTAGTCTGGAATAAGTGGATGCTATTATTATGAATATTTTGAACTAAAGTAGCACAAATAGTTTTTACCTTAGTTACTTTGTAGTAAATATTTAAGAGGCTATCTTTCATTTCTTTTCCATCTTAAGTGGAATTCTTTCATTAACTTGTCTTGGATCCTCACTGATTTGCATTGCGTCTCACTAATACAGGATGAAACGAACCATTACTGATTGCATTATGATTAACTTTGCTAGTCCATCATTTTCAAACAGTGAAAGGTGACATGGCAATGATATCCCTTAATTAGTTAAACATTTATCATTTATAAATTTAAAGGTATATTATGTCTCAATGAATTTAAATGTGCTTTGACCCAAAGAGGCTAATTCTGCTATTCGTGGATGTGGACTGTCTGAAACTGCATTTATTAGGGAGCTATCAGGTCAGGGAGAATTACCACTTTTCTCAAAGGCGGACCAAGTAGTTTGGTGAAAAGACTATGTCTGCATCAAAAGTCTGAATTAGTCAATGGCAAAGTAAATGAGAGTCATGATTGAAAGTCATGCTTCATAGGAAAACTTGGGGAAATCTCACCAAGGTGAAAAAAGCTAAATTATGCTATGAATCTTGATTCTGTCTTTCTCTAGACTGTTATTCCCGGGAGTAATAGAATACTAACATGCTTTCGTTACTCTGTCATTAGAAAGTTCTGCCTCATATTGCCTAGAATCTGCTGCTATGAACACATATATGCTTTAGAGCTAGTTTTGCCTCTGGAGTCATGTGAATCTAGAAGCCTACACATATTGAGGAAGATATCGTACTTACTAATTCTTTGTTTTTTTTAAATAAAAAAAATCTGAATCACTTTATCAGCTCACTACTCACAAGATGTGTTTTGTCAACTTTAAGAGTAAATAAACTTTCAGATGTTTCCAATACATTCAAAATGTGGGCTTAGAGAAAAGAATACATTCAAGTGGATACATATTTCCCACTTAAATATAGTGACACCTTCTTAGACACAAAATTCACTAGTCATTTCATTAAGAGAAAATAACTATTTTTAAAGGACCATCAAAACAAAGTATTAAATACACTGTAAAAACAAAGAATGATTTCCTTTTATTTATACTGTGAACCAAAATGGAACATATTTGTATAAAGTAGTGGAAGGGTTGATTAAACATATTGGCACAACCTTGCTCTAAAACTGAAAATTCCATACAATTGTCATGTTCTGATGCTATATTTCTAACTTCCTTTTGTTTGAAACTTCAGTTTGTTGAAGTTAATTTCTAAATAAGAATAGATAGAACTAAAAGGAAGAACACAGTGTGATGCTGTTTGACTCTATTTTATAAGATATCTTTTCATTACTTCCAAATTTTATTGTCTCTAAAAATGTAACATCAGAAACCCATAGATTCAAATGTCTTATGTGGTGATATTCCAATACAATTATAATGAAAACGGGAAGCCATAATTCTCGGTTGTCAACTGTGCATTAAAAATGTCTATTTTAAAATAGTCCATCCTCTCTAGGCTGTCTGTACTTGATATATGCCTGCCAGTCGGCCTTCTTGCCTTCTTTCCTTCCTTCTTTTCATCCTTTTGCTTTCTTTTTTCTCTTTCTCTATTTGCTTAAAAAAAATAAAACCTAAGCTTTACTTTTGGGATTTATCTTCTTTGGTGCTATAAAACAGGATTCCCAATATTCTGACTGCTTAAAAGATTATGAGTTTTGTTGTTACTCTACCAGATCTTTTTTTAATTTTGCTCCGTTTTCTGGAAAAATATTATAATTATCTATAACCTCAATAAAAAGTATACATCAGAACCAATATCAAGTAATTAGATGACTGCATATATTTATTTGTGATTACAATATTTTTTCCAATTGGGTAAGACCTGAAAAACACTAATAAGTCAAAGTGCTCCTATGAAAAAGTACTAATCAGTGATAAAAATATGTTAATCTGTGTGATTTCTGGCAATGTGAAAGAGAAGTAATATTTTTCAGATTATTTCATGGTTATACAATAGCATAATATAAAATTCAAATTCATTTAGTTCTAATAAAAATGATAGAAAGTTTGGTTGGAGAGTATTAAAATTACACACAAACCAAGAACTCTTAGGATAAATGCACTATAATAAGTAATAAATTTTAATGAGTGAAGGAATACAAATTGATGTTACATCTAAAAACTAAAGCCTAAGTTAGCATGGAAATTGATAGGAAATCTAACCTGAAGGTCTTGGTCATAACCCATTACAATTTTTTCCCTCTATAACATATTGTATTCCATTGAACATAAAAACTCAATATTTGTTAAATCAGTTCAGCAGAGTTCTAGTTTTGGTGTTTAGTATGATTAGGGTGTTGTCAAATTAGATAACTACTTAAAAGTGCATTATATTAATTCCATGTATTTATTCATCAAGTTGCTGCATTATCAGTGCCTGTGTTGTATTCAGATACTTTGACCTCTGTTTCCTTGAGATTGAAACTTCTTTATTTTTTCATCACAAAACTGAAATACTTAAATGAATTTGCATTTCACACTGTAACCTTATCTCCTTATGACAGAAATACATTTTTCTGAAGCTTTTGAAGAGAACAAAATCAGGAATTCCAGCACAGCACCAGCCCTTAGTGAGGATTTATTGAAAAATTTAATCTTGAGTTAAGGTAGGATTTATCTAGAATTTATTGAGAAACATAGAGAAGATCAGAAAACAAATGTAATAAACTCAAAATGAAATTGCAATGTGCAGACTTTATATAGACTATATGTGACAGTATTTGGGGATACCTTTTAAGAAGGTAGAGACTTACAAGAAAGAGGTAAAAGAGATTTTCTGTTGATAACAATGAGAGCTGGTTGGGCCTCTAACTTTGTTGCAGTAGCATGACTTCACTGTTTATGTGAAATTTCTAAATCACTTCCTTTTGTAAGTAATAATGTAATCTTTCCACAAAAAGTAATTATTCGTGATTATTACAAAGATGATTTAAGGAGAGACTGACATATTTAAGAGATCACAACTATTAGTATTTTCTAATAGATCTCCAAAACTCATTTGTATGATATAAATAATATCCATGATCAAGTTTCACCAATTCTTTGTAAAAAGAATTGGATAATAGGTGAGACTATTAAAAAAATTAGTAATTCCACAATTCATGTGATAAAAGTAAATTATCTTATAATATATCATTAAATCTTTGAATGCCTGGCAAAATTGAAAATATTTAACTTGCAGTTAACTGGTATTGAAAAAACAATTTCTCAAACTCTCATACTGCAACTTTTCTGGCGAGCAGCCTTCAACACAATCTGCTACATTCCAGCTTCCAGTCACTCAACAAAGAATGTCCAAGGACAGGTCTAACTTCTTGGTGTTGCCACTGGTCTTTTACAAGATCTTATGTCTCTTACTCAGCAATCTCTTTATTTAGTTCTATGCAATCATGAGGAGTTTAAATTCCACTTATTTTAGTGGAGAAGACCATTTCTGTGTCACTTTCCTCAAATAAACCTATATATTTACCATTAACTGTAAGGAAAGTCTCTCCAATTTTACCAGGCACTTTCTCTTCTCTAAATGCATCACGCTAAAACGTCCTTAAGCAACTTTTTTATACCTGTAATAGATATAACCATTTTTTAATTCTATAAGTTGGTTATATTTAGTGAGATAATAAATGAGAATAGTACTTATCATTAGCATTAAAATAAAATTACCATATAGTAGATATTCTATCTATTAAAGGGAAAGTAAGTCAAAAGAGCTTCAGTAGCAATGGAAACATCTTTCAGCTAGTTCTAAGCTTTTGCCAAGTTATTAACTTTCTTTTATGAGTTTAGCAAAGTCTATTTTTTTGGTAGCAGTATGATGTAGTATCAGTGTGGATCACAATCATGAAGATACAATCCGGAATGCCAGAATCCCAAATGTTGAAATTCCTAAAGATAACAACTTTGAACTAAAAACTCCAGTGTCTAAAGACCCGAAAATTACAATTCTGAAAACTTAAAATCCCAAATGTTGAAATCCTAAAAGCCTAATTCTGGGGAAGAGATTAGTGAGTTTTTAATCATATGTAAGATAGTTGCATCATGTCAGTTGCATTGTGTTAGGCAGAACTATTGCCTTGTTATGGTCTTTATTTGGAAATTATGTATGGATTAAGGAGATGTATATGAGTGCCAAGGTGACAAGGAGTGGACTTCTAGACTTAATTTTTTAGGTGTCAACTTAACTGAATTAAAGGATACCTCAAAACTTGGTAAAGTATTATTTTGGTTGTATCTGTTTCTATAGTAGATTAGTATGTAAGTCTAGAGTACCACATGGGTAAGACCTGTGCTCAAAGTTAGGGCAGGCACCATCCAATTGGCTGGGGGACCAGATAGAATAATTACAGAAGGTGAACTGGTCTTTCTGAGAACTGGGACAGACTTATCTTGCTGCCTTGGACATCAGAATTCCACCTTTGGACTCTAGGACTTACACAAGCAGCCTCTGGGTCCTGAGACCCTTGGCTTCAAACTGCAAGTTGCACCATCAGCTTCCCTGGTTTTGAGGCCTTTGGACGAGGACTAAGCAACCCAGGATCTTCAGTTCTCAGATGGCTGGTTGTGAGACTTCTCAGACACTATAATTGCATAAGTGAATTCTCCTAATCCCCTCTTATATATACATATATACATTCTATTGGTTTTGGCTCTCTGGAGAACCTTGGCCAATAAAAATTTGGTATTGGAGAAGCAGGATATTATTCCTTTTTACTGTATTTTTTACAGCACATTGTAAGAGATCTGTGAAATTGTTCCATCACAAAAAGTTTATTATAAGTTTGAGGGGCTACTTAATTGTGAAAGATAAAAGTTTAAAATATAATTATTATTGGTGCTGCAAAAAGCAAAAGTCGTTTAATTGTAACAGTTGAGTAATAATCAGCCTTTCAAATGAACAGCATACACTTACAAAATTTGTAAACTACAACCACTCTCCAAATCCAAATACAGAGACTGTTTCAAAGATTACAAAAATAAAAATAAAGGCAAAAAGTATAAGAAATCTAGTCTAAATTATTAAATTATGTACAATTTCTGCCTCTTTACACATAGCACAAATTAACCATGCTATGTTTTTCATCTTTGCATCATTTTTAATACTGGAGGTATAAATTTACCAAAGCAAAAACTTTTAGCAGGTTCTAATCCATTTTATACATTTTTTGCAAATTTTACTGCATGAAAGTGCATTACCACAAAATTGACTTAGCCTGTAGGTATTGTGCTTGAATGTAAAAATGTTGAAACTTCTTCAATAAAATAAGACATGCCCTTTTTGTACATCTGCATTGTGAAAAAATAACATTACTTAAGATCCTGTCTCTTTGGGCAACTGCATACATGGTGATGAACCATCAGAGTTTTTGGCTAATCTCATCAAAGACTTATGTTGTCCATCATATTTCAAATGACCACACTTAGAAATGACACTTAAAAATGACACACTGATGATTAGTGAGGTTGAACACTTCTTCATGTGTCTGTGGGCTGCTCGGATGTTTTACTTTTTCATATTGAGAGAAGAATTTATCCAAAATTGGTCTTGAAGAACAGTTTGTTTCCAACCAGCTAATTTTAATGTTTAAGTAAAGTCAATTTAATTAACTAGTATGGGTAATTACAAGTATTATCAAATTTATAAAATCCTACTAAATTTACTCTGGAAGGTTAGGGAAAACAGTGGTTAAAGCTTTAATCTTAAGAGTGTATTTCCTTAGAAGACTACATCATTATAACAAGGCTAAACTAGGATCTTTATAGTAAAAAAACAGAGATGATAGAATGAACTTAATATGTTCCTTAAATTTTCCCATTTCATATTTTTCTACAGATAAAGACTTTTGTTTTGGTTGATACAATAATCTAGCAAAGAGAAGATTCTTTTAAGCCAATTGTTTTTAAGCAAATTTTGTCAAAAGAAAACGATACTTTGTTGGGATTTAATGTATTTTATTGTTTATCAGAGGAATTAGTAAGATTCAGCAACTGATTTTATCTTTCTTTGAACTTAACAGCAGTCATAAAAATAAACGTACATATAGTTATGCAAATATATGTGTTAAGGCTGGTCTGGAACAGGTGACTTTTGACAATAGATAGCAAAATTTTTAATTAACCTAAGTAGCTAAGAACCAAAGTGACAGAAGAAAAATCAAGTTTTCATTGCAAGCCAGATAACACTTCTCGTAGCCAAATAATGCATTAGATGGCTAAACATAGACTTGCTGACTTCCAAATACATGTTGGTCATTAGCTCACTAAAACAACTGAAGTCAACAGTATCTAACAAATTTTACCTCATTCAAAATTCAGATTATAGCTCATTTTGGTGACAGACTGATTTTAAGCCATTGGGGAAATTATTTTTGAAATATATTTCTCTTTTGCATTTCTATGTATATGATTTTCCAACTAGTTAGACTGATTCATCCATTTGTCTGATATAGCAGTTATTTGGTTTTTGATTAACAAAATATCATTTTCAATAGAGAAAATAATATGAAAGCTAGACTTTATCTCTTTTCTTTTCTTTTTTTTAATCAATATTTTTTATTTTGATATTGTGGGGTACAGTTAAGGGTTATGTATACAAATATGTTTCATTCAGGCATCCTTGTTGATAAGGGGTGTCTCCCCTACTTTATCAAATGATAAATTTGTTTTAAAAATTCTTTTAGAAATTTTAATGTATACTTTTGTTTACCTACTTATTAACCAGTAACGTTCTCTTTGCTAATAAAACCTGATTAAAACCTGATTTGGTTCATTTACTTCTCTGGGCCCTGTGCCTTAAAAAGTTATGCTCCTGTACTAGGCTGGGCCTGAGCCATGACTGGTCTGAGTCAATTATGATGGTCTCCTTCCCTTTTCCAAAGATGTAATACACATGATTAGCTTCTGAGACGTGAGATGCTGTAAGTGCTTGTGATCAAGATTTTCCTTGCTGTAAAGGTCATTGGAATATTGTTTGGCAACTAATTGAATGTATGAAATGAATAAATGATTATATAACTTGTTAGTGAGAATTAGTTTTTAAAAGCATATGGTATATTAAATGATTATAGAGGAAGAAATGCATCACTCTAGCATTAAATAACTAATTATTGTTCAGGAATGCAAAAAAACCCAAAAAACAAAAACAAAAAACCCCACATTAGATACTCGCTACAATGGCTAATACAAAAATAAGTGACAATACAAGTGTTGACAAGAATGTGGGGCAATAGCAACTCTAAATGCTGGTGAATTTCTAATGAAGAATATGTTTACCAAAAGCAAACAAAAAATCCCCCAAAACCTGACAGAGGAAAAGGCAGTTATCTTTTGTTGCTAGATATTATTGTACCTGCCTGTGACACCTAGAATGGTGGCAGCTGTCATGTGGCTGTCAATTAGCTAAGGATGACAAGGCAGAAAGATATAAGGAGCCTGTCTTTTATGACAGTTGAACACTGAATTAATAAACCTGAAATGGCCCTACCTAGGGAATAATCACATCAGATAATGCTGTTTCTTCACTATTTAAGCCAAATAGAGTTGATATTTTCTGTGAATTATAGCTGAAGTTATTCCAACTGACCGTCTAGATTTTTCTAGTTTTTTTCCATAATGTAAGATAGCTCTTCCATAATTAAGAAGACATGGAAATAGTTTGTGCAGGAAAAGGAGGATATAACATGATGAAGCTTCATGTGAGAAAGGAGGGGGAAACATACCATTCTTGTATGGGAATAGAGAGGCAGAGATGGGCTGTGACCTTCTCCTGATTGACTGAAGTCCTGGATATATGGAGGCATAATGGATATAAAATATAAAGCAGCACATCTCTTGCATCCATTTACATTTGATATTCTAGGCTTAGCACTGTATTGGAAGAGCCCTTTACCTACCTGCAAAATATTGCATTAGTTTTAGAGGGGTGGTACAGGCTGTCAGAGGGCCTCAGTATAGCTCCTCTAAGCCAACTTTGTTTTCCACACAGTGAAGATAGGAATTCAAAATCCCAGGATTCTCCTGAAGTTGAGAAACAAAGTTAACTGAGAGTATGTGTGGGAAGCTTGCTAGAAAAGAATTGACTACAGGACAACATGACCCTGTATTCAAGGACAGACCACTTGGAATAAACTGCCAGCCCTAAAGGGTTTTGAAGCATCACTGACAGGTGAGGTGGGTCCAGGTCATTACACAGGACCTGCCCATGGAAACTGGACTGAATAAAAAAATGTGGTACATATACATGATGGAATATTATGCAGCCATAAAGAAGGACAAAATCATGGAATTTGCAGCAACTTAGATGGATTTGGAGTCTATCATTCAGTGATCTATCACAGAAACAAAGAACTGAGTGTCACATGGTCTTACTCATCAGTGGATCCTGAACACCTATCATAATACTACACAAAAGGAATTGGCAGTAGTGGGACACTACCGGGGGCAGAGCACATAGCAACAATAAGGGTATCTGATCCTAATACAGGCCCTGGCCCTGGGCCCTGGCCAGGCTGAAGGAGAGCAGGTCATGAGTTAGGGCTCTAGGGCAGGTATCTAGGGTTCTATCAGGGTCACTAGTGACCAGGGAAACAAGGAACTGTGGCTCATTAAGGGCAAAAGAGTGGCACAAGGGTACTTGGTACAAATAAGAGACTTTCTTCCTGTGCCAACAAAAGATCCAGCCAACCATCACATGGGCCCAGATAATACTTTGGGAAGACTAGGGAGAGGGTAAGGTGACCTGAAAAACTGAGAGACTAAACATCCCTTAAAGATGACCTAAACCAAATATTATAGGTAATTTTTTTGTACTTCCTTGACATTGTTGCAAGCAGTCCTTGTTTTTGCTGTTGTTGTTTTACATTTTATTTTAGAATTGAGGGGTACAAGTCAGGATTGCGTGCATAAGTGGTTTAGGTACAGGTGAAGAGTTTTGGGCCTTCCAGTGGACCTCACTTGGCCTGTATTAGGATCAGGTACCCTTATTAATGTTATGTCCTCTGCCCCTGGCAGTGTTCCACTACTACCAGTTCCTTTATTATAGTATTATGATGGGTGTTCAGGATCCACTTATGAGTGAGATCATGTGATACTCAGGCCTTTGTTTCTGTGATAGATCACTGAGTACGATAGACTCCAAATCCATCTAAGTTGCTGCGAAGTCCATGATTTTGTCCTTCTTTATGGCTGCATAATATTCCATCATGTATATGTACCACTTTTTTTTATTCAGTCCAGTTTCCATGGGCAGCATGGTTGGTTCCATGTCTTTGCTATTGTGAATAGTGCTGCAGAAACAATTAAGAGATGTGGGGAGACAGCCCACAGAATGGGAAAAGGCATTTGCCAACTGTATATCTGACAAAGGCCTAATATCCAGGTTCTACAAGGAACACACATGTATTGAAAGGAAAAAACAAACAAACAGCCACATTAACAAATGGGCAAAAGACATGAATAGACACCTCTCAAAAGATATACAAGCGGCCAACAGATGCACGAAAAGAAACGTAGTCTCACTAATCATCAGAGAAATGCAACTCAAAACCACACTGAGCTACCACCTAACTCCAGTAAGAATGGCTATCATTAATAAAACAAAAAGTGACAGATGCTGGTGAGGATATGGTGAAAAGGGAACACTTCTACACTGTTGGTGACAGTGCAAGCTAATTCAACCTCTGTGGAAAACAGTGTGGTGATTTCTAAAAGAACTAGAAACTGACCTTCCATGTGACCCAGCAACACCCCTTCTGGGAATATACCTGGAGGAACTCAAATCATTCTATAGATGTTGGCTCCACTGTTTACTAACCAAATGACTAAAGCAGATTAATTAAGCTTCAAGCATTTCAGCTGACTCTTCCAGAGAATGAAAATAATAAATTTTATATTAGGCATATTGTGAGCATTACAAGATATATATATATATATATACACACACAAAATTCTAAACACAAGCTAGAATAAAAAGGCTACTTTGACATAAATCATATGATAGTTCTTTTCTGTTTGTAAGACCAGAGTAGAAGTGTATTCTTACAGATGGAGAAATACTGAATGTTCTAACTCAACCAGATAGCTGGTTATTCTGGGATAAGTCAGTGAGTCAGAAATCACAGCAATGGGCATCTTTGGGATGCTTTTTTCTGGTTGAGCCTACAAGTAAGAGAGACCTGATATCTAACTACATTTGTATGGGTCTGCCAAGACAAGTTATGATTGGTTTAGGGCCTGGATGGGGGACAGAGTTTTGAGGTAAGGAGACCAAATTAGTCCAACTTTGAGGAGTTGGGATAGGTCAGGAAATATGAGAGAAGAGGAAAACTCAAGAATAGTTGAATTCCTCTCAAGCCTTTTATCCCTCTATCATGAAGAAAATGACCTTCACATTTCCTCACAATTTCCTATCCCAAACATTCGAACCCCATCTGCATTCACAGATGCCCCTACCTAACACCCTCAATTATTTATCAATTAAAAAAATACCTCGTTGTCGAAGCTAAGCAGACAAAAAAAGAGCAGTGTTCTTAGGGAGACAGCTGAGGTGTAGACACTTTCTAGATATGGAATTTGCCATAGGGATGGACTTAGGCATTGAATATCATTTTACCTAGTTGAATCAGTCTCTGATTTTGATCAAATTTTATATTTTGGAAATTCAGTATGTGATTTTGACTTGAATGGGAAAATAGCTCCTTTGGGGTGGACAGTTAATTATACTGTTGTATTAGTGTGCTAGAGCTGTCGTAAGAAAATATCACAAGCCTGGTGACTTAAAACAAAAATGTATTGCTTCACAGTTCTGAAGGTTAGAAGTCTGGTTAGAATCCTTCCTTCCCCTCTTCCTAGCTTCTGATGGTGGCCAGCAATTGTTGACATTCATTGGTTTGCCACTGTATCCATCTAATCTCTGCCTCTGTCACCTGGCTGTCTTCACATTGTTTTCTTTCTGTGTGTTTCTGTCTCATTTAAACGTTATTACCTCTGTAGAGACCAACTTTCCAAATGAGTTCACATTCTGAGGCACTGGGGATATCTCATTTTGGAAAAGACATAATTCAACACAAAACAGCCTTCCTCTCAAAAATTTATTTTCTTCCAATGTGGAAAATACGTTCACCTCAACTCAACATCCCTAAAATCAATTATTCCGACTTCAACTCTAAAGTCCAAAATCTCATCTAAACATTATCAAATCAAAGTCCCAAATCTCATTATATAAATTATTAAAATCAATCATGGATGAGACACAGAGTATAATTCATCCTGAGGAAAAAATTCCTCTCTATTGGTAAATTTGTGAAATCAGACAAGTTATCTGCTTCCAAAATATAATAGTGGAACCAGCATAAGATAAACACCCCCACTTTAAAAGGGATAAATTAAAGGAAAAAAGGGGGTCATGGGTCTCAAACAAGTTGAAAATTTAGCGGGGCAAATGTCATTGTATCTTAAGGCTTCAGAATAATCCTCATGGACTTGATGCTCTGACCTTGGTCCTGAGTGGTAGTTCACCTGCCGTGGGCCTAAGTGTCAGCCTTGCCTATGGCCTCTGGAACTCAGGAGATCAAGGCCCTAAGCCCTGGGCCTGTGCCGTCTGGGCTCATGGTGACAGCAGCAGCCCTACTGGCCTCTGGACCATTCTTGGGGCCAGTCTTCCCTTTTCTTGAAATATATGTTTGCAATCAAATAGCTTCATTGGTCTGTTTTCTCACCTCTCCTCTGGAATCCTAGAAGATTGACAGTCTTCCTTATCTGTGACCATTACTGCCCCTTCAGTATAAGCTGGCAGTATTTCTGCTGAGATGGTTAATTGGATCTACAAGTCACATGCCTAATCTCTCTAGCAAAGGGTTGTCTCCAGAGCGCATTTTCTCTCTCTCTTTTTTCCCGATATGAATAGACTGATAATCTACAAGTTCTCAATTCTTTTTGCTTATCTATTACAATTTCAATTTATTCCTTTACTCTTGTATTTTGCTATTACTGACAATGAGAAACAAGGCTGCACCTTCAGCACATTGCTTAGAAATCTCCTCAACTGAATAGTTGATACAAATTCATCACTACAAGTTCTACTTTCTACCCACAGAACACAATTCAGCCAGGTTGTCTGCCACTTAATAATAAGAATTCCCTTTCCTCCAGTCTCCGGTAACACCTTCTTCATTTATGCCTGAAACCTTGCCAGAAGTACATTAACATTCATGTTTCTTCCAACAGTCTTTTAGGGCATCTAGCCTTTTTCTATCAAGCACCCCAAATCCTCCCAGTCTCTATCCATCACCCAATTCCAAAGACACCTCCACAATTTTAGGTATTTTTTTTACAATAGTACTTCACTCTCAGTACCAAAATCTTCATTTCTGGGTGTGTGTGTGTATGTGTGTGTATGTGTGTGTGTGTGTGTGTGTTTGTGTACGGAGGGGGAGAGAGAAAAACAAGCGGAGAGATGCTTACTCTTAGGTCTTCAACTTAGTCAATAGTAAGGCCTGCTCATATTATGGAAAGTAATCTGCTTTGCTCAAATCTATTGCTTTAAATGTTAATCACGAGAAAGGGGCCAAGATGGCAACCGGGCAGCGTGGTCTGTGAGACCTCCGCAGAAGAGGACACAGAAAGACTCCGGATCTCTCCCAGGGGGCCTGCTCCCCACATGGAACTTGTCCACGGACACAGCAGAGGCATTGCAGCGGGCCTGAGGTAAAAGCGGCCG